>PVJH01006268.1:85582-103538 GCA_004026705.1 Nesogale talazaci
CGTGCCAATACTTAGAAGGCGCCTCAAAGACTCCAGGAATTTACGTCTTATTGCCGTGATTGTCCGATGACTTTGGATTGTCCTTTTCAGAGAAAGATAAATATTTCTTCAAGGACTGCCCTCTCAACACAGTAATCAAATATCTTAAAGGTGAATTGAGAAAATCTTTATGAAATCCTAAGCAACCGTTAGCCAAGCATATAATGATATTAAATAAAGAGATGAGCTTTACCACGTAAGATATTTTTTAAAGCATACTTCCAAATGGGACGATGTATTTTGGAAGATATCGCTTTCATTTTCATCTGTTTTAGGAATATTCTGCTGAAGTCCAGTGAGACAGACATGATCATGCCACCATCCTCCTCTCCTTCGAATTTTTATTATGTGTATTTTTAATTTTGCATTTATAGAGGAAGAAAGAACTCGGTTGCTGTCCATCCCTCCAACTATTTGCATATTTTAGTAGTATTTCTCTTTCAGTGATCTATTTCTGACTCCTTTCTAAAACATCAAGTTGGGTTTTTTTCTTTTTTCCTTTCCTGAAGGGGAATGCTTTAAAAAAGAAAATTTTTTCCCTCATCATCAAATCAAGAACTTTTCTTAACGGAAGTCTTCCACAAGCAGTAAGTGAAACAGTTAAGAACAGCTTCCAATCAAAAGAAGAAAAATACTAAAATCAGCTCGCCCGTGATTTCCTTAATATACTTAAAAGAGATAAAATCCCATTGATGCCTCTGAAAATAAAAATGAGGACAGGGCATCTTTATTGATTCCCTGAAAACCAACGAACGTGTAGCTTATTGATAACACTAAACGCCATCTAAGCCTTTAGTGATTTCCACCCAAAAATCAGCCTCTGAAGGAAGGTTTAAATCATTGTATTAATGTATTGGGGGGTGGGGAGGATTATCATGGGAGGCACTTGGAAATTAATTAAAAACCCTGCATTCTGTTTGTTTGTGAGAGAAGATAAATATCACACATGGGAAAAGATGCCTGACAACCGCCATAGTTTTCAGACCCAAAATTAGACCCTGACAGCTATGTCTTTGTATGTTTCTCCTTGGGGTATGATATACAGAGATATGGAATATGAAAATTTCTGATAGAAGTATTTATTACTGACACTTCCGAAACATTCCATGTGTGGCATCAGCAAAGCATGCTCCACCTCAGACAGAAATATCAGGTTTTCTTCCAAGATTTTTTTTTCCCATTCCTCTTCCCCCATTCTCACCCTGCCCTCCCCATCTACCAACACCCTCCTCTTCTCCAAAATGTGATTTTTTGAGAAGTTCAACAGCAGCCTCTGGTGGAACTCAGCAGTTGTTTCAGCCTGAGCACAGTTGCTCATGCAACTCCATCCTTCCTTTCAGTCACACCGAAACGGGGTCCTTGTGTCACTCTTCACAGACTGGGGTGTGCTTCCTGCCGGCCAAGGATCAGCCTGTGACCCTTGAGGTACACCTGCAGTGCTTTGTAATGGCCATTTCAGTCCATTTCATCAGCTGAAACCTCAGGTGTGGGGGGGATAGATAAGTAACAAATAATAAACAACATCTGTATCTCATGTCACATTCATTTTGTCCATGAAGATCAATAATTAACTGTGAATAGTGCTTACCACCACAGAGTGCGTGGAAATGAAGAGGCTGAACACACAAGAGCCAGTGCTCACCATTTTGTTTGGTTCATAATGTGACAGACTCAGCTTTGTCACTTAGCAAAATGAGCTGTGCAAAGTGACAATTGTATGCAATGAAGGGATTTCTCTGGGTCAGAACTCAGAAAGGAGCATAGACTGCCACTGTCTGACCCATCAGAATGCCAAGCTTTGCTTCACAAGAAAGCCCATGACTACTTCCCACTCCTGTTTCTATAGGTCATCCTTTTGGGGCAAGGAGGGAGGTTGGTTCTTGTTTGCATTAGACAGAGTAGGTCTGTGTACTTCACAAAGGTGGCTGGTGGGGGGACCGAAATACAATGTCACTCCTTGTGGGGCCATGTCTACCCAGAGGACAGCAGCCTTTCTTTGACACTAAAGCTGGCCCTATTGCTAAGTCCTGTGTCGGTGGGGTTTCTTCACCCCAGATGGTTGGCCTTCTTGCAATGCACAATGATGCCTTATAGATGAGTGGGGACTCTTGAGCTAGGAGAGCAATAAAAGGGTTACAGACAGAAGGAGACGGCTTCCCTGACATATTCCCAAATGTATCTGTGTTATGGGACATAAAGGAATCCAACCTCCATTAGGCTTTTGTTAGGACAAAGGAACAAGTGGAAATTTACTTAAAAGACTCAAAGGGTTACTCGAGTAAATTTACTTGATATCCTTCACTTGTGTATTTTGTCTTTTCCTAATTGGTGTAGTTCATTAAAAGGAAAAGCAAAAGGTAATAAAGCCTGAAATAGCTCTTTCCTTACTAGAGAGCAGTCTTTGCACGATTTCCGCAAACATGAGTAAAAGCTTTATTTTGAAAAACAGCATTTCAAATTAGCCCTTGCTTTACCCTTCGGTTACTGGGGTGAAAACAGAATTAGTGAACTAGTGTTGAGATCAGAGGTATTCCTATGAAGAGTCACTTACAGAGTGCCTAGGGAGTACCCAGTCACTCTAATGGACTCTGCAGTGTAAGAAATAAAAACGAAAGGACAGTAAGTCTCCACTGAGTTCCAATGTAGACAGATGAATCTGGATCACTGTTGTACAATGTGGTAGAGGAATGCAGAGTCTGAAAAGTCGTAGCGGGCTGCTTAGAGGAGTCAGGATGCTCGTGACATCTTTCTATAGGGATGACACTTGCACTGAATCCTAAACAAAGATAGGGAGTAGCTAGAGAAAAGAGTGACCAACAGCATTATAGAAGAAATCACTCATGACCAGAGGCAGAAAACTATTCAAAGCACCACAGCTTTTTATTGCTTTTTATTGCTGGGGCCTAGAGCACAAGATGGTGCATGATAGGAGCCGAGCCTGCTAAGGTGGCCAAGAATCAGTCATGGAGAGTCCGGGCTGCTTTCCTAGGGAGGTTGGCATTGGCCTATAACTAACATCTACCAAAAGAGGGACCTAGGTGTACAGTAACTGTTGGACAAACTGAGACTCAAAATTAGGTGGCTGGTTAGCACTTTAGAGTGATTGTCCCAGAGGAGAAAGGTAGGATCTTAATTCTCATGGCAGAAGTCAGGTTGAGAGGACAAGGTAGATGTGAGAAATCATCAGAGGCCAAAACGGAGAAGAGTCAGTGGTTTATTAGAAAAAGGCAGCAAGGGAGGAATCATGGTCTATGCTCAGCCTTCAGGTTTAGGAGACAGGGAGCACTGTGGGGTAGAGAGGACGAACCCGAATAGGCCTGCAGGAAGAAGATAGTACTCCATCGAGGTACTTCTCAAAATATGTCCTCAAATGCCCTCCACTGGCTTCCGGACAATTATTAGCACAGCCAGAGAAGGTCACAGCTGAGCAGTCCTTAATGATCAGAACCTCAAACTGTGTGCTGCAGCTCAGGCAGGACTCCAGGTTGTGTTCTCAGATTCAACTTAAAGAAGGTCTGTGTGTACCCATCGTGCATGATCAAATCCTTCATAAGACTTAGTTTAAGAGACATCTACTGCTCACCACAGACTGAAAAGCACTGACAAAACCACTATTTACCAAGAGGAAACTAAAGCCCATGAAAGTAAAATAACTTGCCCACAGACACAAGCCCAAACTAGGTCTATAGACGGCAATTTCACTATTTTTTCCCTCGTGTCTTCTATACTATGGTTTTCCCCACAAAGTAATTGTTTCCTTCTGTTTGCTTTATGGTGTTAGCATCAATAGCCTCCTTGTTTCAAACATGCAGTTTCTTCAGCTTTATTCACTCAATAAATATTTATTGGGCATCTTCTTACCAAGCCTCTTTCCCTGAGGTCACATGAGCATTTCTGCCTGGATTTTCATCTGTAGTTTTTGATCCTTCGATAGGGTTCTGAAAGTGTTTCCAATTAGTATTCAACTAGATTCAGTAGACTCCAAGAAGCAGAAACTTACACTAGGGGTTATTTTAGCTCTAGGCAAATATTATTACTATCAAAGACATGCGTTTCCTAATTTACTAGAAGATTATTACTAAACTTATATAGTTCGTCAATTTCTTAAAATGTATGCTTTTCCTAAAGTGAAAGTGTAACTAATATGCTTCAAAGAATTTGTTTTCAGTGATAGGACTTATTTTTCTCTGTACACAGTACAAAACACTGAAAATAATGCCCCCAAGCACACAAAGTGCCACTTAGAAACCCATCTCTGAAATAACTACATTTCAGAGAGTGCGACTTTAAAAAAATAAACTTAATCCCTCCCCCTTCATCTCTCTTTCCTCTTCTCATCATACTAGTTCTGCAGCTGTCTATGTCAATAGGATAATTCCTAAAACAAGAGAAAAAATCCGTATTCAACCTTTAGGAGTAGAGACAAATGATGTCTTTGGCGACATCAGACTACTAACCTTTCTATTAAAGATTATCACCACCCTTTGTCTCCCAGGACACTTAAGGAGGACTAGGGAAATGCCCATTGGTCAATGGTCAGATCCGGATAGGAAGCAGAGACAGACTGGAGAAAGTTCCCCTGTTTGTGGAATAGAAGAGGTGAGGCTCCCATGGGTCTTTCCACGAGAATTCTACAACATCTCAGCTACGGGAAAGGAATCTGTTGCTTAGTCGCTCCTGGTCGAGAATCCATTCTTCATCGTCTTAAACTATTTCGAACGAGGGGGCCGGGTTTCAATCTTCCTTCAATTGCCTCTTGCTACTTCACCACTCCACCCCACGCAATCTCTCACTTATTTCTCTGTACTTCTGGCATTGGCAGGTAATGTTGAAAATCAAAAATGTCACACATAAAAACATTTAGAAAATCCAGGCAGTGGGAGTCTATTGCAAGTGACAGAAAAGAGACAAAAGAAAATCCAGAAATATATGAGTTTAATAGGATTTCAAGGCTCATCTGGAACAACATTTCACTTTTAGTTGTTATGAGATTAGTTAAATAACTTATCTAAGATTAGCCAACGCCACTCTTTTCAGAGTTGTACTGTTGAATATATGTGGCCTATAGAGATGCAACAGTGTTTTAAAGGCAAACAAAAATCTAATTGAGTACAAAGGTCCTCCCATTTTACCACCACCACTTTAAATTCTGAAATATGTTACTCAAAGGGGCACAATGAATTTGGTGCAAGTAAGCAAGTGTTTGGTTATCACTTCCCCATTGGTGTCATAAGGGTTAAGCACCCAGTTGCTAACTGAAAAGTTGGGGTTCTAACCCACTTGATAGGGCAAGTTTCTAGAAGGGAGAGATACATCAATATGTGACCATAAAGATTATAGCCTAAGTATGTCCCTAAAAACTTGAAAATAAAAATATACTTGAGATCCAGCAATCCTAGCCACCAAATCCGTTTCAAATCACAGTGACCATATGCACAACAGAAAGAAACACTGTGGAGGCCTGTGCCATCTTCACAATTGTTTGTACATTATTGCAGTCACTGTCAATCCATCTCCATGAGGGCCTTCCTCTTTTTTGCTGCCCCGTCACTTTACCAATCATGATGTCCTTCTCCAGGGACTGGGTACTCCTGGCATGTTCGAAGTACATAAGACCAAGTCTCCCCAGGCTTTATCTCCTAGGAGTATTCTAATTGAACTTCTTCGAAGATCGATCCATTGGTTCTTTTTGTACTCTATGACTTTTTAATATTTTATCACCAGCATTGTAATTCAAATGCATTGATTATTTTCGGTGTTCTTTACTCAACGCCAACTTTCACATGAATAGGTGATGGAACATATCATCATTTGTGTCAGGCACAGCTTTATCCTCAACGTAGCATCCTTGATTGTCAATACTTCAAAAATGTTTTGGGTAGCAGATCTACCCAATGCATCGTTTGATTATTTGTCTGCTGCTTCCATCAGCATTCACTGTGAATCCAAAAAAGATGAAGCTCTTGATAAAATTAATCTTTTTTCCATTTGTCATGATACTACCTATTGGTCCAGGTGATAGGGTTTGAGTTATCTTTACATTCATCTATAATGAAGGGTATCGAGTCCACCTCACTTTCAGCAAACCAGATTGTGTCGTATGCATACCTCAGACTCCTTCCTTCCATTGTGACACTGCATTCTTCTTCATATGAACCAGATTTGCTGCTTAGTTGCTCAGCATGCAGACTGACTGAGTATGGTGAGAGGATACAACCCTGAAACACACCTTTCCTAATTTTAAATTTGCAGTGTTCCCTTATCCTATATCCACAACTGCCTTTTGATCCATGAACAGTTTTCACATGGGCATAATTAAGTGTTCTAAAATTCCCATTCTTCTCCATTTTTTATGATTCATTGTGTTAGTCCGGGTAGACTAGAGGAACAAATTTCATAGACACTCATATAGATATAAGGAAAGTGTTTACATACAAGAGGAACAGGACATTGAGCCCAGTCCAGTTCAAAGTCATAAGTCCTATATTAACCCATATGCCCAAAATCAATCTATAAAGTCTCCTTCCGACTCACGAAGTCACAGGTCAGTGGGTGCAGAATCCCGGCGCTGGCAGGGGTCTCCCCATGGCTCCTCGCCTCCAGGGCTCAGGGTCCATCAACAGCAGAAGCAACTCATCACTGGCAGAGGTCTCCATGTGGCTGCCCCAGCTTCAGAGGTCTGGCTCCATCAGGGCAAAGCCGTGTGGTCTCCCCACGGGATCCTCCAGCTTCTCAGATGCTGCCATCTTGTCTTGCCCATGATTCATCATCTCTGAGACTAACTCCCAACCACTTGGGGAAGATAGCTTCTCCTTTTCATGAGGGAAATATCACGAGTTTTCCCAGAAGTCTCAGGAGAAAGCCATGCCCACACAGAGACCTCATTGGCTACTCAATGGCTATCTCCAGATTAAGAGGCTAGACTCCACCCCTACATTTCAATCATAAGATTAACATAAGCACATGACTGCCACATCCATACAGTCAAATGCTGTTTTCATTGTCCATATTACACAATACATTTCTGGAAATCTCTGCTTTTAGCCACGATTCATTTGACATTAGCAACAAAATCCCTTGACCTTTTCTGAATCTGGCCTGAATCTCTAGAAGCTCCTTGTCAACATACTTTTACAACCATTGTTGGATGATCTTCAGAAAAATTTTGCTTACATATGCAATATTGTTCTACAATTTGAGCATTCTGCTGGGTCAACTTTCTTTGGAATGGGCATAAAACAAGATCACTGCCAATCAATTGGCCAAATTGTCGTCTTCCAAATTTCTTGGCATAGATAAGGGAATACTTACCATGCTTTGTCAGCTTGTTGAAACATTTCAATTAGTGTTCCATCAATCCCTGGAGCCTTCTTTTTAGCTAACTCAGCACCACCTAAATTTCTTCCTTAGGTGCCATTGGTTCTTTCTTATCTGTTTCCGCCTAAAATGATGGAATACTGACTAGTTTTTGGTAAAGGGACTGTGCAATCTTTCCATCTTCTTTTGATGCTTCCTGCATCATTCAATATTTTTCCATCTGAATCTTTAAATATTACAAATCTGGTATGAATTTTTCTTCTTTTGTGTAAGATATACTGATTATACTGATCATGTAATTCCTTTTTAGTTTTCTAAGTCTTTGCACATTTCATCATAATATTGATATTGTCTTCTAAAACTTCCCTTTGAAATTTTCTGTTTGGTTCTTTAACTTTATCATTACTTTCCTTTAGCTACTCTATGATTTAGAGTAAGTTTCAGAATCTCCTCTGACATCCACTTTGATCTTTTCTTTCTCTCTCATTGTTTTAATAACCTTTTATTTTCCTCATGAATGATTCTCTGGATATTATCCACAGCTTGTTAGGCCTTCTGTATTAGTGCTCAGTGCATTAAATATGTTCTTGAGATGTGCTCAAAATTCAAGTGGGAGAGACCAAGGTTGTATTTTAGCTCTGATAGTCTTGGTTTAATTTTCTACAGCTTCAACTTGAACTTATATATGAGCAATTATCAATCTGGATTGATCTTAGATGTTGATATTTAGCATTTCTCTCATCTCTTCCCACAGATGCAGTCAATGTGATTTATGTACCTTCTGTCTGGAGGAGTTCACGTGTACTGCTAATTTTTAGTGTTGTTGATAAGAGGTATTTGCAGTGAAGAAATGGTAGGTCTTGAAAAATTCTATTATATAATTTCCAGTTTCTTTCCTATAGCCAAGACCAGATTTTCCAACTACTGTCCCTTCCTTTTTCTTTCCATCTTTTGCACTTAAAAGGCAAATAATTAGCAATTCATCTTCAATGCATGCTGAATCAATGCCAGACTGAAGACATTTGTAGAATTCTCCATTTTCTGCACAATAGCTATAGTGGTCAGTGCATATAGTTGAATGACCACTAAATCCCGTATTGACTGGATTTCCTTGTATGCAGGTAGATACTATCTTAACACAGACAGCATTGTACTTCAAGATAGATCTTGATATGTCCTTTTGCCCCTGGGCCTCCACTCAAGTACTTCCTCAACGAGAACACTTTGTTCTCTTAAATTGGAATTCCATGTTGCTCACCTTCATGAGACAATTGCTGAAGACAAATGTGTGCATAAGCAAAAGTTGTGAAGAAAGCTGATGGTGCCCGACTATGAAAAGATATAGTGTCTGGAGTCTTAAAGACTTGAAGGTAAACAAGCGTCCATCTAGTACAGGAGCAACAAAGTCCACATGGAAGAAGCATATCAGCTTGTGTGACCATGAGGTGTCAATAGTATCAGTAATCAGGCTTCAAGAACTGAAAATCATATCATTGCATGCCCACCTTCCTGATATGATCGCTGATGGCAAATGTGATTGCTGATCCCTTTGACATGTTGTGGTCACACAGGCTGATGTGCTTCTTTTATGTGGGCTTTGTTGCTTCCCTGATAGATGGCCGCTTGTTTACTTTCAAGTCTTTAAGACCCCAGATGCTACATCTTTTGATAGCGAGGCACCGTCAGCTTTCTGCACCACTTTTGCTTATGCACACATCTTTCTTCAGTGATCGTGCCCAGAAGGTGAGCATCATGGAATGACAATTAGTAGAACAAAGTGTTCTTGCATTAAGGAAGTACTCGAGTCCTCCATCATGTTTTGAGTACCTTCCAAGCTGAAAGGCTCATCTTTTGGCTCTATCTTAGACAATGCTCTGTTCCTATTCATGAGGGTTTCAGTATCTGACAAAGTTTTATCTGAACCATAGGTGTTTAGTGACTAATTCCTCATAAAAGAACAGCCTATTCCTTCTTTTTAGTCTATTCTTAGGCTGGGAGCGCCACAAAAAAACTTGTTCACTTTGGGTGCTCCTGCTGTTATTTGAAATACCAGTAAAATAGCTTCAAGAATCACAGCAACACAAAAACCACCACAGCACACCACTTGAAAGACAAGTGGTGGGGCAATCTGATCATTAGGGATATAGCCTAGAAAAATTAGAACCTTGACATAAATAGATATATGTACACACCTTGTTCATTGCAGCATTTTATACAGTAGCAAAAAGATGGACATAACCTAAATGCATATAATAGATGAATGGCTGGACAAACTATGTTAAATACACACAGTGGGATACTGATGAATCTTGAAATACTTCACAGTGTGGGTGAGTCTGCCAGACATTATGCTGAGTGAAATAAGATAATTTCCACAGGACAAATTTTATATAAGCCTTCTATTGTTAAAAGTCAATAAAAGGTTTTCATGCCAAAGAAACTATTTCTTTGATGGTCACTAAGGTTAGGAGGGGAAGGTAATGGACATTTCTAACTAGAGGATAGACACATGTTAATGTGGCAAAAGGACGAGGGGAAGGTCGGGGGAGGGAAGTGATGAAGGCAAAAGAAGACATGGTGGGAGTACAAGGTTTAAAGGCAATAAAAATATATACTGCTAAACACACAATCATACAATAACAATTATCTATAAGGGCATGTATAGATAGACATTCTGCAAACTGAACAGGAATGGAAAGGAGAATGGAATTGTACTCACCAATATTTCTTCTTGCATATTTACCTCTCTTATGAATATATCCATGACTATAGTAGCACATACAAAGGGCAGTATTTGAAAACACCTTCAAGGAATGAGTCCATGGGCCTGAAGGTTCAGGACCATAAAAGCCTCAGGGGCCATCAAAATGAATTGGATAACATAGGCTACAAAGATAAAATTCTACTTCCTACTTTGGTGAGTTAAAGCTTGTGAATGGTCATCTAAGGTGTAACTATTGAACCCTCTCTATTTGGAGAAAAGAAAAATGGTGACAAATTTTAAAACATGGAAACAATTAGTCTAATGGATTAATGGATCATGCAAATCTCAATTTGCTAAACCAGGAAAACTAGACACATTACCAATTGCTGTGAAAGAAATCACATTAGAAGGTTTTGCATAGTATGGGCAGAAAATGTAGAAAAATCCTCAAAGTCATTTTTAAAAAAAGATCAGAAAGACTGGTGAAACCCTCAAAATATGGTCTTTAGTCACCTTCAGACCTAGAACCGGACTCATGCCCATAGTTCAATTTCTAGTCAATCAATAGAGACGTATAGAAAAAGACTAGGGAGAGAAGCACTCCTTATCAACTCCTTGTCAACCACTTGAAATTTTTAAAAGGCAGTGTTTGTCTAAAGACAAAGTGCAGAAGACAGGAAGAATGGTTCAGAAAGAAGAAGAAACACAGTGAAAGATGTGTAAGTGATCTTCCATTGTAAGAATTGCAATCAATAACAGGTAACAAAATATTTATGACTTGTTGAACAGAAAACATATATGCTCTGTGTTTACACAATTCAGTGAAAAGAAAACAAAAGCATGACAATCTTGGAACACCTATGGGTAATTCCTCTAAGGAACCCTGGTGGCACACTGAGTAAGGCATCAGCTGTTAATCATAAGTTTGAGAGTTCCAACCCCCCAGTCTCTCCATGGGAGAAAGCTGTAGCAACCTGTTTCCATAGAGACTGCAGCCTTAGGAACCGTACGGTGCAGTTCTACTCTGTCCTAAAGGGTTGCTACAATTGGGCTGTGTTGATGACAAAGAATTTTCTATCCATTGCCCTTATGACTCTGCCTACCACTCAGATGAGTACAGCCAGAGTTGATGCTCTTTTGAGATAATCTTGGCTTTAAGATATGTGTCTTGTGTCCTGAAAAATCTCCACTAATACCAATCTCTTTCATTGACACAACAAATGTTCATTGGAAACTTAGTATGCACCAGTCCTCTAGGACTGATTTAAACAGCCCAGTTCTTGCCCTTTTGCTTATCTGATCACAATCTTAGCAATAAATATGCAGGAACCACATTAAAGACTTTCTCAAAATAATACATTCATCTCTGAGCTTTTTTCACACAAAGCTCTTTAAAATGTGTGTCCATCTTCTTGAACTCATCATTTCTGTGGTAAAGAAATAACAATATTGGTTCGTGACAGCTGTGCTTCAATTGGATATTCCAGCATCTTTCTTTCTGAGAATTTCTCTGTCACCTGAATGGAGTCTGTCTGAACTCAGTGGCAGTGTGTTCCGAATTAGGATAAATCAACGTCACATCTGAGACCCACTGGCAGCATGTAACAAGGGAAGGGCCTGTAGGAGTGCTTCATGTTCTCCAGGTCTCAGTGATGGACGATTCCCTGGATTGGAACACTGAATGTAGACAGGAAGCAAGAGGCAAATGTGGTTGTGGATTTTCTGACAAGTCTGTCAAAACATCTTGTCTCAGCACCTGATACTGAACAAAATTAAACTGGGCCTACAATACAATTAGCCAGTTGTGAGAAAACAGATTATTGAATAGACAATGGATTATATGACTCATCTCAGAAAGGCAAAATTCCTTAAAGTTAAGAATATGGGGTTTTTTATCGAGGTATAAATATAGGCATGCACATATGTAAATATACTAGTATATAATGATAGAGATATAGAGCTATGTACATATATTTAAATGCTAAGAATCAAGGTAGCAGGTGGACATTGGGTCTCTACTCAAGTACTCCCTCAACAGAAGAACACTTCGTTCAAATAATCTGGCATTCTGTGATGCTCACCTTCCCACCACAATTGCTGAAGTCAAAATGGGTGCACATGCAAACATGGTGAAGAAAGCTGATGCTGCCTGGCTATTTAAAGATGAAGTCTGGATTTTTAAAGAATTGAAGTTAAACAAGTAGCCATCTATCAGGGAAGCAACAAAACCCACGTGGAAGAAACATACCAGCTTGTGTAATCATGAGGTGGCAACGGAAACAGGTGTCAGGCATAAGAAGGCTCCAAATCAACAAATATATTGACGCAAATGATAGAAATCTAAAGTCTATTGGTAGACAATTGGACATATCCTCACAGAATGTTCACAAGGAAGGAATGAGCCAGCCAGGGTACTACATAGCATCAACAGAGCATACAACATTTCTCTAGTTCCTCTAGTTCCTCCCTCCCCCACTATCATGACCCTACTCCTACCTAATAAATCCAGATAGGCTAGAGCGTGTACATTGGTACAGATAAGAGCTCTCAACACATGGAATCCAGGACAGATAAACACCTCAGAACAGTAATAGGATTAGGGTTATCATGAAGGTAGGAAGAAGGTGAGGGTGGAGGGAAAAATGGAGAGAGAAATGGGGAACTGATCACAATGGTCAATATAGAATTCCTCACCCCTCCCCCCAAAGAGGGATGAACAACAGAAATGTGGGTGAAGGGAGACAGCAGACAGTGTAAGCTATGAAAATAATAATAATTTATAATTTATCAGGGGTCCTCAAGGGTGGGAGGTTGACAGAGGGAGGCTAAAAGGAGGAGCTGATACCAAAGATTCAAGCAAAAAAAAAATGTTTTGAAAATGAGGATGGCAGAATATGTACAAATGTGTTTGATATGATTACTGTATGGATTGTTATAAGAGCTGTAAAAGCCCTCAACAAAATGATTTATTAATTTTTTTAAAAAAGAATAAGGGTCTGCAGCCCTCGGGATTGATAGTTCAAATTCAGCGGCAGCTCTCAGGACTGACACTGGGTAGTGCCTGCTACTACCAGAGGCGGTGATGCCCTCCCCCAAAAAAAAAGAATAGAGAATAAGGGTTTTTACCTGCTTCTACAGCTAGTCTGGTCACTATCGCTGTATAATAAATTCAGTGAAAGGATTTAAACTAAACTAAACCATTTTAGTATGTTCATAGATCCTATGAGTCAGAATTTCAAGAAAGGTGCAGCATTATGGGCCTTCTGTATCCCTTGATGTCTGAGGAAAACTTGAAATGGCAGCTGTGGTGACAAGATAGAGACTAGAATCTGTAGGAGGTATCTGTGTTCACCTGTCTGAGACTAGACTGTGACTGTCCATGGGAGCAGTTACTCATGGTCTGCATGTGACTACGGTTCCTCACAACATGGCAATCCCCAGGTCATCAGACTTAGTACAGGGTTTCAGAAACTAGTCACCTAGCAATCAAGGTAAAAGTTGTATCATGTCAGAGACTTAGCTTCAGAATCACATAGTTTTACCCCCACTGCATTCTGTAGATTACAACCAAGTCATTGAACCCAGACCAAATACAGAACAAGAGGACACACCATCATCTCTTGATGAATAGAATATCTGCAAAAGTTTTTACTATGTTAGCTATAATTTTCTTTGAATAAATTATATATATATATATATATTTACATATATGTAATTATTTCCTCCCTGCTTGACAGTCTACTTAATATTGTTTTTAGGATAGGGTCAAAAGCCATGGCAACCTCTTGATTCCATGAAAGTCACATTATTATAAGGAATTAACTCTAAGTGAAACTGCTAAAGATTGTTAGCAACATATCTTGAAACAACTTAGTTTTATCTAAACTACCAGAATACTCTGAAACACCTAAGAAGGAATATAAATCAATGCATTTAACTACTTCCTTGCTGAGTATAAACTTTGTACAAAATTATGCCCTTGGTGCCCTAAGGAAAGTTATGTTATTGCTGGTGTTGTTAGAAGTCAAGCCAGTTTCTGACTCACTGAGACCCTTGTGCACAGGGGAGTGAAACTTGCCCAGTTGTGTATCAGACTGCTGTGTCTCACAAACTGGTTTTCAGATGCAGAAATCAGGGTGTAGCATACATGCCCCTGCCCTCATGGAGTATACTGTCCTGCAGTGAGTTTCTGCTAAAGATTTTGATCACACTTCTCCTGAAACTACTCTGAATAAAGATGAGACATGCTGAATAATTTTCTGAGTTGTAAGGAACCTTTGATTGAATCACTGTTTCTTATATTATGCTTAAAGAATATCTTTTCCTTTATGCATCTTGGTATTTGAGAATAATGAATTCAAAAATTATTGAGGAAAGTAGGTCTGTAATTGACCGCCTAGGGAAACTGCTCAAAATCCCTTCAAAATTCCCACCAGGAATAGAAGAGAAGTGGATTCAGATATAGTCTGAAACCTTCCCAAGCTTTTGCCATTGGAATTCTAATTAGTAAGATCCCTTTAAGCAATTGTAAAGCAGCTTAATTTAAATACAGGAAGTGTTTCCTTGGGCTCTATAATACTTTGGCAGCACTGATCCTATTTCCTGAGATTAAATAGAAGAAAATTCTTTCCTTGGGAGACTAGACCCACACAATAAGATCATTCATGAGAATGTTCATATAAACTAAAAATTTACTATGGGAAGAGCAAATGTCTTCTTCAAAAGAGGTAACACCTCAGAAATGCTAGTTCTAACTTTTGAGTTTTGTCTTCATAGGATCCAAATTCCACCAGGAGAATTCCTTAGGGCATAATTCCTTTTGATAATGTAACCAAGTATTATATAGCCAAAAAAATCTAATTCACTTTTCTAAATAAAAACATCTGCCACTATTAGTTGCTATTTTTTAAGGTTGTTCTTCCATTCATGAAAATAAAAAGCAGTGCCTTCCACAACCTAATTCTTCCCCCACTTTGCACGACTTAAGACTTAGCAATAAGAAAACCCAATAAAAGTTTGAGGGTCTTCATTTAGACTTGGGCAGGCGAGGGCGGAAGGGGCGGGGGGAGGAACACTAGGGAGAAGCTTAGTACCAAATGGCACTACTTGGATGTCTGAGGGGCAGAGGCAGTAAGGAAAAAGATTATTCTGCAACTTCTTTATTGTCCAGGAAAACAAAGGGTACGACTTTTCAATCTCTCGCCATTCTTCTGTACATTTACATCACCTCACTAAATTTGATAGCTAAATAGTGTTCTGACAGTGTTGTTGAGACTTGTGTGTCAGATTTAGAAACGTTATTGTGGAGGCTTACTTTGATGTTGAGATTTTCGAAGCCTATTTCCCTGCTAAACAAATGTATTATAGAGTGATGGATAACAGAGATTCAAAGGATTACAATGAGAGATCAAGGAGTTCACATGCAATATCTATTGCATTGACAGCCGACTTTATTGAAGTTTCACAATATTAACTGCCTCTCTGTGGACTGGCTTAGGCGGGTAGGTGATTATCAATTTATCACCAGTCAAAACACAGATTGCCTCATGTACAGTGTCTGTAGCATAATCATGCACCTTGAATTCGATCAAACTGAAATGATCTTATGAGCATGAGGCTTGTAAGTGTGAGGAAGAAACCTTGGTTGGGGTCTTTCCTAATGCAATTGCATCTGATTCTTCTTTTGATGCAGCATCTTCCCCAAAACCTTAATGAAGAATTCATCAGCTCAAGAGGAAAGCATAGATGAGCCGGGGAGATTGGAAGGAACAGTGCAGGCTATTTCCTCCTCCTTCTTTAGTCTGCCTTTCTCTAACCACCTCTCATTACAACCCCAGGGACTTCAAGCAAGGATCTACTGACCAAACATTGGATCTTCTCCAGAGCAGATTTGACACTCCACCTAAAATTCCGGAATTAACCAAGGCACATGTAGGGGATTAGCAGGGGAAAACCTTGGGCAGCTACTGAAATATCTGCATGATCTCTTGGACTGTGTCTTCGATATAGCAAGAGTTTTTACATGGATCCTCATGCCAGCCTGGTTCCTACTCCCTAAAAGTACTACCTGAGAGCTGCAAGCAGTTAATACACTCCGCTGCTAACTCAAAGGTTGGAAGTTCAAATCCACTGAGAGGCATTTCGAGGAAAGACCTGGTGATCTATTTCCCAAAATTTGATCATTGAAATCCCTTAGGAGCATAGTTTTACTCTGACACACACAGACTTGCCATGAGGCAGAATCAACTCAGAGATAGATGATTACCTGGTTATCCTCTACCAAGGTCTGATTTCACCGCATGTTGGACTCTGTCAGGAACCACTGTCATTGATATTTGGGAAATGCAGGCCTATGTCTTATCTATCTATTCCAGCTGAGAAATGATAACTATACTAGCACATATATCTTGGTCACTTACTCCTTTTCTTTTAGAAGATCCTGAAGCTTTAAATTCCTATTCCTTTTAAGCTCCTATTACATGTTAACAGGACAAAGACACATCAACCAGACGAGAGATTCCAATGGGATCCCCAGTCTTTGGACTTTTCATGTCAAAACACAGTCAGTCCTCTTAACCATCCTGTGAGGGAAAATGCAATTATTTCCCCCCTGTGTTACCAATGAGAAAATTGAAGAACAAAAACATTAAGTAACTTACCAAAAACTAACCCAGCTACCCAACTGTTGCATTGAATAGATGACCCTAAAATCTATCAATTCCCAAACCCAGTCTCTTTGTAGTCAAACCCTGATCCCACTGAGTGGCTCCACTTTGGTCCTATGTGTCTCTTTATAAAATGAACCCTCTCTAGTGGGAAGGAAGTATTACCCAACATTTCTACAGTGTTTCAAGCAAAGTTTCTGAAATTCAATTTTGTTAATTTCCAAGACATAAAAGAGGCAGTAGAAAGAGGTCCTCAACTACCCAAATATTGTAGTTATCAACTATGGGTCCGTCTGTCCAGAAAATAGATGGCAAGAGAGCATCATGAGAAAGCTAGAATCTGTTTTGTTTTGTTTTAAATCATAGAAATTCTACAATAAAAACCTGCAATAATTAAGACAAATCATTTACATGAGTCCAATAACTGATTAGAAATGAGCTGCGGGGTAAAGAAAAGGGTTTAGTAGTGTAAAATAGCTCACTAGACGAGCACCAAAGATATACTTGGTGACACCCCATCCGACTCAACCAGCAGACCTTCCTGGAGGTCAACGAACAGACCTTAAATTATTTGTAGGATTTTATAGTGTTATTATTATTGTATTCTTGCATGTACGTCTACATGTTGGATATTGGGGGGGGGCGGTTGTTGATGCTTTCTTTGTTTTCTTTTCCTTGCTTGTTTTATTATATGATGCCTTTTTTTTAATAAGTTATTTTCTCAACAGGTCTATCTGGATGGGTGGGATGGATGGGTGGTCTAAGGGTGGATGTTGGGGGAGGGGGTGTAGCCTGATCCAGGGATGCAGGGAGTAGCATGTGGTTCAGGATCGGTAGTGGGGTAGGTGTGGAAGGTCTGATAGGGATTGATTAAGACTAATGTAATAGAGAGACAATATTGAAACCCAAATGGAGGTTGAGTGTGATGGTGGAACGGGAGGAGGTATAGGGAAATAGAGAAAAGAACTGAGGAGTAAGGGGCATTTATAGAGGTTAAATACAGGCATATACATTGGTATATATATTCATATGATGAAGGGGAAATAGATCAATATGCATATACTTATAGGCTTAGAATTAGGACACCAGATGGGCACTGGACTTCAATCAGGTACTTCCTCAGTGCAGGAACATTTTGCTCTATTAAATTGGCATTCCATGATGTGCAGCTCCCTAACATGATCACAGAAAACAAATGTGTACATAAGCAAACATGGTGAAGAAAGCTGAT
>PVJH01006269.1:0-103312 GCA_004026705.1 Nesogale talazaci
GGAGGAGAAACCCAAAGCTTTTATAGCCTATTTTAGGCGTGGCTCTATGCGATTGGTGCAGAGGCTCTATTGCATCACCAGATATACTCGAGCATGCGCAGTGCTACTTGTTTACCACCTACAGGCTAAGAGTCAGGGTGCGGCCAGGCGCCATCTTGTAATGGCGGGCGCTGTTTTGTACAGGTTTGGCTTCCACAATCATCAATTTCAGTATAACTCCTTTCAATAAGGTAGTCAGCCCAGAAAACCCCAATCGAAGATCTCTAGGTAGAGCACCATGCTTATCCGTCAGCATCCATCAATATGTTGGAACGCTGCTTCAAAGAAAGGGTCCATGTTTGTGAGTGTACATACCAATTCCACATGGTAAGTAGTGAAATGAAACCCACTGTCTCCTAGTTGATTGCAATGCAAAGTGACTCTCTAAGTCTGAGTAAGATAGCCTCTTCAGGTAGCTAAGGCTATAAAATAATACACAACAGGGCTGTCATTCACTACCCCTGCCTCCCATACCTGCAGAACTGATGGTGATTCTAACTGTAAACCTTTGGTTGATAGTCAAGTGCTGTACCCACTGCACTACCACCACCAAGCTTTTGGAAGTCTTCTAAGGACTCCTTTTTATTCATAGGGGGAGCACTCCAACTACTTTGTTTACAGAAAAGAAATATAAAAGATCTTAAGAAAATGTTACAACTGTGCACTAAAGTACACTTGGCACATACAAGAGTCTGACTCTCATTTTCTCTGGCCTTTATGGACATCTAGTAGATGGTGAAATTGTTGATGGCAACAAATGTTTCTTGATCTTTCCATTCCCCATAGTTCCCTAGTACAACACTTTGTACATGATGAACTGTCAATAAGTATTTGCTGAATTGAACCAGTTTCTTTAAGCAGATCTGAATCAGAGATAAGACTCAGTTCATGCAAACTAAAGAAGACAGGATAAATATGAATAAAGGCTGACCTTGTTTTTAAAATTGACCTGATTTCAAAGGCCAGAGAGGTGACTAAACATTTAGTGATGTCTCTTTTTACAATTTGTGGGGGGAACTAATACACAAAGTATTTTAAATATCGGCTAATAAATTAGTTCAGTGAATGAGCTTGGGGCAGGGTGGGTAGCACTCATTTAAAACAAAACAAAACAAAAAAGCAAACCTCCCAGTTCATGTTTTTGTGAGAACCCAAATCCCCAGGAATGAGAAGATTTAGCTAATCTTTGCAATCACATTCTCCCTCCCTCCCCACCCCCATCTTCTTGGAATTATGTTATCTCTGCTCTTCTTAAAAGCTCAGAAGCCTTTTGAATTGGAGTGGCATTCAAAGGACAGTCAAGGGTCACCCTTGGAATATTGAAGGAGAGTGGATTACAGGAGAGGGAGGGGAAGGGAGCAGCTGGGGCTGGGCTGAGGTCCCTACAGACACAAGGCAGAAAATGCTCAGAAAACTCCAGGGGAGCTGCTATTGGCCCTGAGAAAGCCGCCCAGTTTGCTACTTCAGTGAAGGAAGGAGCAACATAGCAATACACATCATTAGTGATCCAATGTAGACAGTGCAGTTTGTGAGTCGAGAAAGGAAAACACAAATCACTGAGATCAATTAGACAAAATGGCCTTTTAGCCAGAAATAGAATGGTTCTTTCAGAAAACATGGATGCAGGACCCTTGTAAAGTTAAAAGCCAGATACTGTTTGAACGGAGGGATAAAATGCAGCATATTTTATATCTTCAACAGAATGATCAGGCCATCTGCTCCTGTAAAGATTTACAATCTCAGACACTTTCAGAGTTAACTGTATGGAAGCAGGTTTTTCTCTGTGTGTTTGTGTGTGTGTGTGTGTGTGTGTTTAAATATTTAAAGGAAAAGGTCTTTGGATGTGAACATCAAATTCCTCAAAAGACGTCAAAATTTTTGTTCTTAAATCTCCACTCTTCTTTGGCTTTTTTTTCTTTGACTGTTCTTATTCTTTTTGTTTCTTAGGTATAGATTTGACGTTTGGTTTTCAATCCAATCCAATCAAGTGAGGACTGATTATAGGTCAAGCATCGCCCTGATGTTTGGAATGGGATGATTCAAAGGCTGGACCCTTCTATGTGTCAGTACTTAGTGGGTTTTGTTTTATATATATTTTTGGTGGCGATGAGAGGTGGAAGGTGGGAAGGTGACTCTTGAATCTCTTTGAAAATCTGAGGATTTTTTTTCACAGTGAAAACACTGACACTTTATCGGGAGAATTGCAGACACAGAGCATGGAACAAACAATATTGAGAGCTGTTATTATTATTACTAGAGAAGCCCAGGTGGTGCAGTGCTTCCAGTGTTTGCCAACTCAAAGACTAGTGGTTCAGCCTTAGCAGCTCATAAGCTAGGGCAGCCCGGGGTGGGTGCAAACAACTCATCTCTTGACTACTAGTCCAAGAGTTGATACTTTGCCCTATTTGCATACAGGCCTGGCATTCTGCATTTGGTAATATTAAAGCCTTGAAGCATCTCACAGTTGTCCTCGAACTATGGCCCGAGGGCCATATCTGGCCCGCCGAGGACAGTTATCCGGACTGCTGGGTGTTTTTGCCACAGCTGCTGTCCTGCTTAAAAGCCGACTCATGCAGCACCCGCAGTGAATTTGTTCATAGTTTGTTGTTGTTATTTTTTTAAACTATAATCCAGCCCTCCAATGGTCTGAGGGACGGTGAACTGTCCCCCTGTTTAAAAAGTTTAAGGACTCCTGAAATTCTATAGCATACAAGTCTACTCTGCACACGCATGGCCGTTTTGAGTCAGAATGAACAGCATCAATTAACAACAAAGACCTGTTCCCAGCTCTATTTGTGAATTATTTATTGAATCTGCACAAGACCTATGCTATTACCCCCCACCCCTCCATTTCCCTCTAAGTCTAATCTAGGCTCAGAGTGAGTTATTTTCTTTGCTCAGACCACCCAGTGAGTTGCAGGGCAACCCAGTTCTCAGACTTCAGCATCTCACCCTTAACCACGGAGCAAGGAAGTGGGCTGTCCTCAGTCCCTAGATATTTAGACACCTCTTGCTTGAGAATCATCCTCATAAATTTAGAGTAATTAGAAAGATGGGGGCAGAGCCTCTCATCTCTGGAATTGTTCAGCATGCCACTGCAGGCCAAAGTCCCAGGGAGGCCAGATCAGGCTCTGATAGCGGAGGTCCTGATGCAGCAAGCTGGGGTGTGTGGACCCCCTTTAGAAGGTACCGCAGAAACAGTCAATTTTCAAATTGATTTTTTCAGGAATACTGGTCTGTCAGCAGGGGGCAGGATGGATTTTCTATTTACGTATGGAAATATGACACTAAAAGGAGCGAGTTGCTTTTGGAGCAAAAAGTTTTTCTCTTCACCTTAATATCAGCAGTCATTTAGAAAGGAAGACTAGAATGAGGTCTATCTACACATTTAGTGTAATATTTATTTAAGAGAATCTTTGTCCTCTGAGGAAAATGAAACAATTAGAATATTTGCAATAAGATTAGATGACACTGTTTTCAGTATTGCTACTAAATACTTGCATTTTGTTCTTTTGTAAAGCAAAAAAAAAATACAGCTAAACAAACCACATTTATTCCCATTTCCCTTAGGGAGATGGAGAATCTTCTAAGCAACCCTCTCAGGGCCCCCCAGTCTGGGGCTAGTCTCAGCTCCAGGCTCTGATGCTTTTGTGGCTTGAACTTATCCAGTGGACCCCCTTGTACATCTTCATGGATTCAGATACAGACTAGGGTAAAAGACTGTGGTTTGTTTGTGTGGTTTTTTTCAGTGTTGCTACTAAATTCTTGCATTTTGTTCTCTTGTACAGCAAAATAGTACAATTACACAAACCAAATGCATTTCCATTTCCAGAAGCAAACTGTAGGTCAGTGTGTGGTTTGCAGGTCCCTGGCTGGTTCAAGAGTTAATGTAGTTGGCTGCTCACTGTGAAAATAGAAGCTGGAGTCCACCTAGAGGTGTCTTGGAAGAAAGGCCTGGAGATCTATCTGTGAAAAATTAGCTGCTGGAAA
Organism: Nesogale talazaci; assembly: GCA_004026705.1. Lineage (NCBI taxonomy): Eukaryota > Metazoa > Chordata > Mammalia > Afrosoricida > Tenrecidae > Nesogale > Nesogale talazaci. Next base: position 4,030 of record PVJH01006269.1, read on the forward strand.
GCCTATGGGACACATTTCTACTCTGGCACACAGCACGGTGCCACAGTGAATATTGACTCCGTGTAGTTGAGTTTGGGGTCTAGTGTTTGAGAACACAGATAAGACAGTCAGAGGGACTCTTGCATTCTCATCGTGTACTTTCATCGATAACATATGCTTACAAAATATTCAAGATATCAAGAAAGGACAGACTTTCAAGTAATAGTAATAACTATTACTTCCTCCTTCCTCCCTATCTTCCCCTTTCTTTCCTTCCCTCTTGCTTTCGCCCTATTTGCCTATCTCTTGTTTTCCTTCCCCACCTTTCAGTCACTCAATTCAAGCATGGTGGTTATGACTCTCATGGTAGACAGTTGGGCTGTGATCCTTAGGGGCAGCAGTTCAGAACTGCCAGAAGCGCCTCAGGAGAAAGACTGGTCTGTCTACTCTCATAAACACTTAAAGCCTCAGAATCTCACTGAGGGTCACTCTAAGTGAGCATTAACTTGATAACAGGCAATTTTTATTGTTGTTGTCTCATAATTTTAGACACAATGCAGTGTGTTGGGAATTCTGAGCAATGTCTACCAAAAAAGACTTCAGGCATCTCAGCTATAAGGTCTAATATCTTAGGAGTTTTGAAAAAAGCAATGGCCAATCAATTGGGAGCCTTCCATGATTTCATTTCAACTGGTAGAAGAGCTGGTGGCACAGTAGTTGAAACACTCATTTGCTAGGCAAAAGATCAGTGGCTGGGACCCCAGTGCCTCTGTAGCCGGAGAAAACCTGCTTCTGTAGAAATTTCATCCCTGAAAACACTACTGGGGCAGTTCTATGCTGTTCTATCACTATAAGCTGAACTCAGTCCATGGCAACTGGTTGGGTAGGTTTGGTGATGCATTGCAAATACAAGGACGGTTCAAAAAGTCTGTGGGGACATCACATTATCTTTTAATCCCATTTTCCCATGAACTTTTGAAAATCACTTTTTTTTTAATTCTTCAAATCCACTGACAACTATCTTTGAATAGAGGAGAGGAGTCAAAAAAATAATTCTGAAAAGAAAAAAAAAAGGAGTGGGCTCTTTGACTGTCTGAGACTTGCTGCTGGTCAGACCTGGAAAGCATCTCCCTCAGAACCTTGGGACTTCTCGGTACACTGGGTGCATGTCCTGGGATGAAAGACCAGGCCTTCCCATTTTGCATACTCTTTGTGCCAGCTCCTTTTGCAAAAGATTACACACTTGGGATGTATACACCTATTTGTTATGAGTCTTTGCTCTACTTAAAAAACTAAAGAGCATAACCTTCATGGGCAGAGACTAAGTATTTTCTCTTTGCAACTCCTTAGCAACTATATATTCAGATTTGAAAATTTGAACATACTCCAATTAAATTCTGATACCTGCTTGAAACCACCAGATTATGAGGAATTTATGAAGATAGGGCGTGTGTATGCAGTGTCGATACTGCTGTATAACCCCATTACCAAATGACCAGGTCTAGATGAGCCTAGATTGAACTCTTATTGATGCTTTTTCACAAAGGCAGCAGAAATTGAATTGATGGTGCTATTAGGTTGTCAATACCTGTGTCTCCTTTTCTTCCCAGATAAGTATACATGAAGCATCGCTTGTACAGTCATTTTAACCTCTTGGGGACAAAGCAGCTATTGAGTTCAAGGTGATGGTCTAGATGAAGTGTGTCTGTCAGTATACTAGATGCTTTGTACAAATCCAGAGCTGAGCGATGTCTCTACGGTGGATTGTTACTTCAATCCATAGGTTCAAGTTGTTGGGTTCTTTTGCTTGTTTGTTGACATGTTTTCCCCTAAAACAGCCACATCATATGTTTGAATCTTACGTTGCAGTCATTTCAGAGTCATAACATAATTAATGATGGGACTCAGAGAGGGATAAAGATGCTGGGAGGCAATTGGCCAAGGAGAAGGAAATTATACACTTATCTGAGATTAAACAAGGAAAAAAAACAAGACTTTGCAAGTGTGCTCTAGAAATGTATCCACATATCATTGGTAAATGAAATACCATCTCTGAGACCAATGTCAATCAGATATTTTATGGTGTTATTTCTTTATTTCCAGATGATGCTGGATCTTCATCTCAATAGCTCTTACTCACAAAGTGTTGAGGGTTGTGGGGGCCACAAATGAGGTAATTTGTCCAGGATATCCTCTGAACAGGGACTGTAGCCCCATTTTTCTCCATGAAAGGATCCTTTCTTTCTCTAAGACAGTGTACTCGAGTTATCGTCCCCCTGATGCAAATGAATGGAGTGAAATTTGTATGCACAACTCTTAGGTTATTTTTGGTATTTAGCAGTAGCCATCAATGGTTACAGAAGAGTGAAGGTTTGCTATATCCCAACAGGCTCAGACCAAAGGCTGCCACCCACCGAGATATTTATTAAATGCGTGCCACTAGCGGACAATCCTCGGAAAGGGTAGTCAATCTCTCCATAAGCTTGATGAAGCCCTCTTCCCGGTTATTTCAAGAGTCTAGCATACCTTGAAAGGAGCTCTGCGGTGCAGTGGTTAAGCACCTGGGCTGTTTATGGACAAGTCTGCCCTTGGAACCCTCCACCCACTCCGAGGGAGAGGAGACCAGGTGACTTGCTCCCATAGAGATCACTCTGTGCATTAAGGTCTCTGTGGGGGGAGGGGGGGATAGATTTGTTGACTAGAAACAGCATCCCCAAACACTGGCAGCACGCATGGCAGGGATGATTCATTACACAACATATGGCAATCTTCCGAAAGGATTTTGAGGATGGCAGAGTTTATAGTCCATTCAGCGGCTTGCAGGTAATTAGTGCTATATCAGGCAATGGCCAGGTAGTTTCCCGAAATCTCTTCGGTCATTTATCTAAAACGTAGTATTTGTTTGTATTGTGAATGCCCTACAAGATGTTCCTACAAGATGTTCCTAGATGTTCGTATTCATTCTAGAAGTGTTCAGCTGCACTTGCAGTATGGTAAACCCAGTGCCATCGACAGAGGGAAAATAGTATGTGGGAATGTTAAGTTGAAAAAAAAGGTTCAAGTTGTGGCCAGTAATTTTCAGTGAAAGTCTTTAGTGGGATAATAAAAATTACTTACAATGGCACATCAAAAAGTATTGTTACAAACTCATATAAACTATCATTAATCAACAATACCAAAAAATGAAAGAATTGTTTCTTGACATATTCTCCATCTAGACACATGCACTTAAAAATAGTATTACTGGCATTTAGCTCATATGTCATGTAATCCAATTGTTCAATGAAATTAAGAAGATTTGTGCAATCATTACCGCAATCAATTTCAGAACATTTTCTTTCTGTGATAGTTGTTAGCTCCACCTTTATCCCCATCCTCCCCTGCCAAAGACCTAGATAATTATCAACCAATTACTGTCTTTATAGATCTACCCACCCTGGATTTCACATACACAAAATCATACAAAGCACACATAAACAAACAAACAAACATAAATCAACCAGAATGTATAGACAAAACATAGGAAATCATGAATCATAAAGAAAGGAGATATATTTAAAACTGAAACAACTTTAAAATTAAGTCAAAAGGGAGTACAAATGATAAAACATTACATTTGGGGGGGCATCACTGCCCCCTGGTGGTAGGAGACCCAGCCTTACTCCTGGAGAGTGCTGCTGGATTGGAACCTCCAACCCAATAGGCCGCAGTCCCGCGCTCAATCACTATGCCACCAGGACTCAGCCCAAAGCATTACATTTTTAATCTAACTGAATTTGCTGTAATCCACTTTGCATCTATTCTGTTAGATAGCAAGGGTATTCACCTCCCTGGAATAGACTCAGAGAGTTCTTAAAGGAGACTTAATTCAGATAGGGATTCTACAAATGGATCCCTATCCATTTTGGGCTTCCACTGTCATCTACAACCTTCTGCATATTGGGTGTACACAATTTAAGCTCGGATAGAATTTCCTTTCCATCTTCTTTTGATGCTTCCTGCATTCTTCAACATTCTGAGTATAGAATCTTTTAATATTGCAATTCAAGACTTGAATTTTTTCTTCAGTTCTCTCTCTTTCAGATTTGCTTAATGTGCTCTTCCCTTATGGTTTGAATTCTAGGTCGTTTCATATTTCTTTATAACATATTACGCTGTCTTCAAGAGCTGACCTTGACATTTCCTATTCAACTCTTGAACTTCATAATTTCTTTCATTTGCTGTGTCTGTTCTATAATTATGAGCAAGTTTTAGAGTCTCTTCTGACATCCACTTTGATATTTCCTTTCTTTCCTTTATTCTTGGTGTTCTTTTGCTTTCTTTATGAACAATGTTCCTAATGTTCTCTCGCAGCTCATCAAGTTCTGTCATTGGTGTTCAATACATTAAATCTGTCCATGAGATGTTCTCAAAATTCAGAAGGGATAGACTCAGGGTTGTATTGTGGCTCTCATGAATTTGTTTTAATTTTCTTCAGCTTTGGCCTGAACATACATATGGGCAATTGATGGTCTGTTCCACAGTCAGTCCCTGGCCTGTTTTACTTGCTGAAATTGAACTTCCTACAGAGATAGTCAATTTGATTTCTTTGTCTTCCATCTGGAAAGCCCATGTGCATAGTCACCTTTGTGTTGTTAAAAAAGGTATTTGCTATAAACAAGTCATTGGTTATGCAAAATTCTATCATGTGATCTCCAGCTTCATTTCTTTCACCACATCCATATTTTCCAACTTCTGTTCCTTCCTCTTTGTTTCCAATTTTTGCATCCCAATTGCCAATATTGATCAATATATCTTTCATGCATGTTTAATCAATTTTTGACAGCAGACTTTGGTAGACGTCTTCAATTTCTTCATCATCAGTTATTGTGGTTGGTGCATAAATTTGAATAAAGAAAGACTGAAGAAGAATCAATGCATTTGAATTGTGGTACTGGAATAGAATTGTCAAATACCATGAACTGATAAAAGGGGAAACAGATCTTTCTTTGAAGAAGTACAGCTAGAGTGTTCTTTTGAGGCACAGACAGCAGGACTTCATCTGACATGCTTTGGACATTGTTGTCATGTTGAAGGACATCATATTTAGTAAAGTCTAGGAACAATGGAGAAGGGGAAGGCCCTCAAGGAGATGGATTGACACCAAGGCTACAATTAAGGGATCAACAATAGCACAATTATGGGGATGGCTCAGAACCTGGCAATGTTTCATTCTGTTGTGCATAGGGCTTCTATGGATTGGAACTGACGTGGTGACACCGACAGCAACACCATTCACTTCTTTGGATTTTATTATTTACACTCCTTGGATCACAAGTTTGTGTGCTCCTCCCCTATGGACTTATTTATAGGTCCATGCACTTCTGAAGGCAGTATTTTTATCTGACTAACAGCACTTTTGATTATGGGGTAGATAGGGTTTCCCATGGGATTCTCCCAAGACAGCCCTTACTCCCCTTGAGAAATGGACAGGTGCATTGTCAAGATAGGGAAAAAACTCCTTGGCACAATAATTTGGTATTATTCCCACAAATGCATTTTTCAATATCTTTAAACTTATAATAACCCCCCCACAATCATCCTGTGTCCTTTGAGAAGATCAATGAAGATTATCCCTTTGGAATTCCAAAAAATTGTTGCCATAACCTTCTGAGCTGACCTCTCTGCCTTGAATTTAATTAGCGCTGGAGATCTCCTCAGAGGTCATTGTTTTGTTTGGATTTTTTTGAAATTACCTTAATGAGACTAAAACCAAAGCACATGTATTACTGAAAGAAAAAGATTTGCATGATTGTAGTGATATTTTAAAACATGTAATATCTTTTTCAAATGCATGGATATTTGAAATTGAACTCTAGTTGCAATGTTTTTTGATTCACCCATGTATGTTTAAGCTGTTATTAGGTTCATAATTATGCAAATTTCTGCTTGGTGAATATTTACTAGAATTTTTGTTACAATTTTTTATCGCAATATTTGTTGCTGTCAAAGGTGACAAGTGAAAGAATCAATGGTGGATGACTTTATGGTGCTTTTGTTATTCTTTTTTGATCTTCATAAGATAAATATATATACTTTCATCAACAGTAAAACTTAAAAATATTAACTTTCTAAAAGTTCACTTATATTCCTTTTCAGAAATTATTTATAGAAAAAGTTTAGTGGTGAAGATTAGAAAATCTTTCTAGCTTTTGTGGGAAAGCATTATTCAATATATTAGATTTCATTTGAGCAATAGACTACTTGGTAATATTCAGCAATTATTAAAACAAAAGAAACGGTTTTATTCATGACAATGATAGCAGAGTTCACTTTTCCCCCAATCCCACCAAGATCTAGATTTTCCCCCTCTCTTAATCACTAGTAGTTTTGATTTTTACTTCTTATCAATCGGAAAAGTGAAATACTAAGTACAATGGTGTGTCTGTGTCTTAATTTTATGTGCATAATTTGTTTATACTTTAAATCTAAATTGAAATGTGGCATCTTAAGAGATGGGATAAAATCTAATTGGTAATTTCTCTATAATTACTATAATTTGTTTGATTGGATTTCCAGGGGTAGATCTGTTGTGTGTAGGTTGGCCACATTCTCTGGGGCTCCACAACAAAAATCAAGGGTTTCCTTGGCATTTGGAGTCTGCCTATATCATCTGCATTTTCTCCAAGTCTCTCTGACTGCCTGTTTCTTAAGTATTTGTATGTATGTACACATGTGAGGGGGTAAGCCCCCAAAAACCTGATGCTCATTTTTTTTTTTTTAATGTGAGGAGGATAGTGCATTTGGAATTCATTCCACCAGGTCAGACTGTTAACCAAACTGTCTGCTTAAGAGATTCTGAAAAGATTGTATGCCAGTGTGCGATCAAAAAGGCACGATATGTGGCAGATGGGCGTGATTTTGCCAAAATGACAATGCACTTCCTCACACTATCATCTCAGTGCGCCAGTTTTGGCAGGGTGGGAAATGCATGCATGCATCTCCTTCCCTGTGCACTTTACTCACCTGCCCTCTCTCTGTGAGACTTCTTTTTGTTTCCACGAATGCAGAGGGACATGAAATAACAGCAATTTGACCACCTAGAAGAGGTGAAGGAAAAAACCAGGGGGGTGCACTCAGCCATCTAAGCAGATGAGTTTGAAAAATGTTTCCAAGAATGGAATCACAGGTTTGACAAATATGTGTTAAGTGTAATGAAGAATACTTTGAAGGTGATAAGGTTGTTTTGCAAAAAAAAAAAAATTAAAGTACACAACCTTGAGAAAATATCCATATTATTTTGGGGACTCCCTCTTATGCTCGCCCAAGTTCAAGTTTAGTGTAGAGTTGCTAGGTATTTCCACTGAGTGGCTGCCCCTAGACATGGATGCTTTACTGAGTTAATGTTCTCACTATCTTCAGTTCCCCTGATTATGAATGAAGATGACTGTGCATACAAAAACCTCTGTTTGTTCAATTATTGAAGAGCTTTAGCTGAATTATATCTTTGCTTATCTCCTATTATTTTTAGCAGTCTGGTTAAAATCCAAGTTAAATTCTCCTCCTTGACAAAATGTTTCATATTTACTGTTCAAATAAAGATTTTTATAACAAAGCTTCCCCATTTAAGTATGGATACCAGGCAAGAAGGTGAAGGGAGGAGGGGAAGATGGGGGAACAGATCAATGCATTATCCCTGCCCTGCTCCCCGCCCCAGAGAATAAACAACAGAAATGTGGATGAAGGGAGACAGTGGTTGGTGTAAGATATGAAAAAACTAATCATTTATCATTTATCAAGGGGTCAAATAGGTGAGAGGGGGAGGGAGGATACAAAAAGGTGCTGATACCAAGGGCTCAAATAGAAAGTAAGTGATAAGAAAATGATGATGGCAGCATATGTACAAATGTGCTTAATATAATTGATGTATGGAATATTATAAGAGCTATCAGAGCCCCTAATAAAATTATTTTTAAAATAATAAAATAAATAATAATAAAATTTAAAACTATAAAAATTAAATTTTAAACTTCCCCATTTACAGAAGAACAGACAGAGACTGTTCCATTTAAAAATGATTTTAAAGTTTAATAGGGGAAAAATCAGTCTATCACTAGCTAGACTATATTTCTGCATACTAATTGATTGACAGTATTGTCGATAGATACCATTAAGTGGGCTCCTGACTCACCACCACCCCATACATGACCCATAGGTAAATTTTTGAAAATAAATCACCAGACTTTTCTTCCAGTGGTTCTCAACCTTTGTAATGCTGTGACTCTTTAACACAGTTCCATGTTGTGGTGACCCCCAATCACAAAATTATTTCGTTGCTAATTCACATAACTGTTATTTTGCTACTGTTAAGAATTGGGCGACCCCTGTGAAAGGGTCATAGATCTCCAAAGGCATTGAGAACCGCTGTCCTAGACTGTCTGCAAGGTCCACTTCTTATCCCAAAGTTAAAAACCAAACCCACTGCCATGGAATCTGTTCCAACTTGTAGACCCTGGGTAGAGTTTCTGAGAGTTTGAGTGTTTTGGGAAGGAGCCACCTTACCATTAAGGGTTTGAGTCTTTTTGGAAGCAGCCATCATTACCGTTCCGTTCTCCCATGGAGCAGCTTATGGGTCTGAGCCATCTGTTCTGTAATTAGCAGCCCTGCATTTACCCACCGTCATCACCTGGCCTGATAATACCTAACAGTCTCCCTTAATAGACAAGCGATGGCCACACTTGAGGTTTATTGGTTGGGAATCAAGCTCTTAAACCTTGGCCTTCTGCATGGAAGGAGAAATTCTACAATTGCTAAAATAAAGGATACAATACTATCACAACAAACATGCTGCTCTTGAGCCCATTCTGATTCACAGCGCCCCCTCAGGACAGGGTAGAACTGCTGCCTGTGAGTTTTGCAGTATGTAACTATTTACAGGAGTAGATCGCCCGGGCTTTGAGTTTTCAAAGTGCAGACCTTGAAATTAGTAAGTAGTCCAACATGTAACCGCCACGCCATGCTATGAGGACTTCTAAATAAAGCCTGAGGAGTGTTAGTGAGGCAAGAGTCATCAGAAAATGAGTAGCAGCAAATAAAAGTCTGCTTCCTGTAATCTTCGAGCTTATGATAGAATTGGTAAAAATTAGAACTGTAATTTACAGATAATCTAAAATGAGTTTGAAGAAGCAGCTGATCTATTAGACAATTTAATAAGGGTTATAATGAAAATGATGAGACAATTTTGAGAACTGCTAGCTTCAATATAGTTCAGTCAGTTTCTCACCTGGTTTTCTTCTCCTTTGTCTTTTCCACATGGGTATGCTTGTGGAACTCTGTTGAAGCAAGTGGTCTCTCAAACACACATGGGAAAGACTGACATATATATATATAATACTGATATATATAATATTATATATATATTACCCTAACCATTTCCCTCTCCAGTAGGTAGAGTCATTTAGTGCTGACCAACTTTATTCAGTGTTCAGATAAATGTGAATCAGGGGATTTTATAGCATCTATATACTGTCCACTATAGCTTGCGGCCCTATAGATTTCAGCTAGGCAATTTCAAACTGAGAGGAACTTGTTCCTTCAATATAAGGGAAGAAGAATGAGATAGCACACAGAAAACTTTGTGAAAAAGTCACAAAATCAAAACAAAAGCCCTGCTGCCAGCACATCCATTGCCACCTCGGTGAGTCCGTGTCTGTCAGAGTAAAAGCTATCCACAGGGTTTCAATCACAGACTGTTCTGGAGTAGATTGTCAAGGTAAGTCTGGATGGACTTGAACATCTAACCTTTCAAGGGAACAGCGGAGCTTTCGCTTTTCCCCAGACACTCCTTGAGAAACTTAGGCAAGTCTGCACTCTGTGGTAAACTTCAAATGTTGGGGACTCCTCTTGCTATTAATTTTCTAAGCATCAGTTTTTCTCATCCAGTGTCTGTTTAGAGAGACTGTTCTCTGGAGATGTCTCTGCTTAGAGTATTTAACACAGCTTCACTACTTACTAGCACATGGCTTTGGAGAATGGCACTTAGCCTCTCTGAGCCTCGGTTCTTTATCTGTAAAATGGGAATAATGCCTTGTGTAGTTTGGTTGACATCAAATGTATCTGAACAGATGACACTTAATACAATGTTTTATTTAACTATGCCTAAAGCAGCTTTAAATATTTATTGAGTTTTTCAACCTTAATTGTCATCCCTTTTAACGTAGAGCATCCTGAAAGTTTGGGTTGAGATTTTGCTAATCAAACCACCCCTCCGCTTATGTTTAAAGTACTGTTGTTTATTGTCTTCTTTGTGGGTCTCAGATGGCTTTTGAGAGCATCCTGCACCAACACATCTACTGTTCTAGTTTGTATTCACTCTTCACTGCTCCATATTGGTCCAGTCACTTTCTTCTGCTGGAGCTGATACATGAATTACAGAGAAGTCTCAACTTCTATGATGATAGTAGCAACATTTTTAGACATGCAAGTAAGGAGAGATATTCATTTTCATTTTCACTTACACTATATTCCTGCCCCCATTTGCTACTGCACAGATCCTTGTACATGCCAAAATGGCAGCTCCTATTTCTGCAAAGCACCAACTTAGGTATATACTGGAAATTTCTTTCGTTCTTCACTCTGTGGCAGCAAGAATGTTAAAGGCCGCCACAGCTTTCGGCAGAAAGAGAAGGATTCTCAAGCTGCATGCTGCTTGAAAGAGGCACTCCCGGATCACTTATGAGACTGTACTTGGTGGTTACTGCTCATGACACATTTTCAAATGGACCCCCCAGTGGCTGCAGCTGTGATTAAAAGCTGTCTGCTCTCTGCCTCACTGGCGCTTTGCTGTTTAACCATGTCATGCACCTATATATGTGGACTACAGCTGCATCCCAGAAAACGCCAAGTGTTTTGTAAGATGCAAAATCAAATGAGTGTTTGCATGACCAACTCCTGAATTTTACAAGCTCCAGTCACTGAGAGGCACTAGTTGGCAACCTAGCCATGTATGAGGTATGTAAAAGTAATTTAAGGAAGAAGAGCTTAATGGTCAGTGAATATATACCATCTGCCAGTACATGCTTTGCACACATCAGCCAGACTGAACATCTTCAAGATTTAAGTGCACTTGAACTTAGCGGCTGCACTTCAGCTCCTCCATGAGATTTGGGATTCGGTTTGACCCTTCACAAATAAAGACAGTGGGAGCATTCTTTCTTCCGTCCACCCAGATAGTCACTAATACATAAATACTCATGTTTGGTTTATCATAAAGAGAGTGAATGCAGTTCTAAACCTAGAGTTTTCGATTAACCTTACCTTGAAGAGAAAAAGAAATCTCCTATGAACGGTAGGCTCACAGACATAGGGCGTTACAAGGCATATAAATCACGCCCCTCCTTTAGATTAGAGAGCAGGTGAGGATTCGACCTTTTCATAAAGTGAAAAGAAGGGACTAGAATGTTTAACCCCGGCTCTTTACTTCGTGTGATAAGTTTACTTATAAATGGCAAGAGCTAAAGCAAAATATTCCCTGTCTTATCCTACCTCACTCAATGCACTGGAGCAGAAAAAAAACAGCCACGCATTCTTGCTTAGCAATAGAGGGAGGGCATGGGGGGAAGCTGAAAATGCTAAGCCCCAAATTTCAGGTGCTCCACACCTCAAAGAACAAACACAGTCAAGGAAATGCTACTCTATCACCCCCAAATTTAGGCTGACAATAATGTGAATTGACCACATTGATTACATTGATTATATTTCAAATATTTACAATATGGCGAGACAAGCCTAATTTATTTTCTAAAGAGTTCAAGGAAGGTGTCACGGTTGCCGAGGGGGGTGGGGGGGGTGGGAGACAATGGAACCATGTTGGTGGTTGCTATCTGCAATAATCGAATGCTGACAGAGAGTAGTATTTTATTTAGTAATTAACAGTGTAAAGGGGAGAAGAGCTGTCATGTTGGTTCTTAAGCTGGGGAATGTGATGAAAGATGATATCTGCGATCTCATCCTTTCCACTTGTTTAGGATTGTCAGGATGAGAAATGTCAGCATTATGAAAGCCCGGCTCTGCTCTTGATATGATAAAACCCTTCAGAAGCCAGTCTTTCTCTCTCCCTGCTCCCCCTCCTTTCTCCCTCTCTCTCTGCACTTGCTTTTTTTATTTATCCTGTTTTGTTAGATGGCAGAAATATAATTCTTTTCTTTCTTCCTATTATAAGCCACCCTTTTTGTTTTATTATATGTTTCACAACCCCTAATGCCCCACTGAAAATTACCTTGTTAAATGACAGTGTTTCAGAGCCATGAATCCTTTCCACCATTCCCTCAGAGGTTTGAAACAGTCAACAGACTGTAAAGAATAAATAATAAAAAAGTATTGATTATTTTGATGACTGTGAGATTCAATTAAGTATTAATTTTGCCCTCCAGTGGACCTATCAAGGTATTCAAAAGGGAGGATTCGGCCCCGCTAAATGCGTGCTGAGTGCTGCAGCCTTAAATAGGGAGAAAATGTGTTTACCTACAGTATTTGAAGAAGAAGTGCATTGATGCACAGAGTCCAATATTTAAGTGCCGTGCAAATTAAGCCCTGGTGACAGTGACATTGTTTTCAGTGGTATGAGTATTGACTAAAGAAGTGCATTTGATGACAGCTTAAACTATTTGTATTGATTAACATTTTCATAGATTATCATGTGTCATATCAAATTCACTTTTCAGGCATGAATACATTAAAAAAAAAAAAAGACCAGCATGAGCATCCAGCAACCAATGTAACGGCGGGACAAGGAGTGTGCCGCCCCACCTGCTCCGGCGCTGGTCACCTGTTTCCTGCTCAGAAACCATTTAGGCATGAACTTGGCAATAAATAGCTCTCAGATAACACAAAAGGGGCACTTCTTGCTCTTCTTTTCCTTCTGCATCTGGTATTTGTGCCCAAACAATATTAGGCATCGTAGTTTGCAAGTGGAATAAAAAGGACTTGAATTGGGGACATCTTTCTGACCCTATTCTGTCTTCCCAATGAGCTGAAGATTCATCTCATTTGACTTATTGGGGAAGAAAATTTTGCCTTTTTTTTTTTGAAGGTGATTCTTCTTTGGCTTTGTTGTTGTTGTTGTTGTTGTTTTCTTTAGTGAACTGGCGATACGATGCTTTAGGTATCCGAATTATTGAACACAGTTTGTAAGTATTTTTGTTTTTCCTCGAAAAATATTTATGTAGAAATTATGTGTCTCTTCTCAGTGTCTTGTTTGCTTTTAAAATGTTCATTTGATTTGGGGTCCCTTTGGTCCCCAGTCTGGGACTTGGCGGAAGTCAAGTTCTAAGGGTGCTTCTAGAATTTACATAAGAAATATCTTTTATTCCAGTGAAAGTCTTTTCTCCCTATCTCTTTTCTCTGCTCTGGGGATAGGGTTTAATTGCTTCTCCCCCAGGGAGAAGGTTTCTTAAAATAGCCCACAGCTCCTCTGTAGGGTGCTCTTTCTTTTTGAGTATGTTGTTGAAGCCCAGCACTTTCTTGCTCTCTCTTTTTTTCTTCCTTTCTTTCTTACTGCATTAAAGACAGAACAAGGTGTAAAAACATTCACACAAAAGCACATTCCACAATTAAAGCGGTGTTGGGTAGGTTGCTTTCAAAGAAGTTTTTTTTTTTTTTTTCCCTCCCTCCCCAAGCCTCCTGAATCTCTCACATGCTAGTTGAGCTTTAATAGGGTGGGGAGTAATGGAAAACTCATCGGATCTGTAATAGCTCTTCACTTGACTGCAGCCAGCAATAACAGCGGGAGCAGCCAGAGATAAGAGAGGAGAGAGGGAGTGTGTGTGTGTGTGTGTGTGTGTGTGTGTAAGAGAGAGAGGGAGAGAGGAGAGAGAGAGAGAGAGAGGGAGAGCGAGGGAAGCCACGCACGCACCCTAAAGCTGCCACTTTTTTTCCCCTCCCCTTCACTCTTTTCCCCCCATCCTAGGATCCAATGATCGCTGGACAAGTCCGTAAGCCCTTGCTGTCAGTGCGGAGTGAAATGAATGCGGAGTTGAGAGGTGAGGACAAGGCTGCTACTCCAGACAGCGAGCTGAATGAGCCCCTGCTTGCGCCCGCGGAATCAAATGACAGCGAGGACACTCCCAGCAAGCTCTTCGGTAAGTCTGTCTAGGTATTTCATGTCAGTCCGACCATGTTGTCCGGAAGAGCAACCCCCGTCCCCCCTCCCCCCGCGTTCTTCATTCAATTTTCCTGCGCGTACTGAAAAGGAGCTTCGCATCTCCTGGGGCTCGGCCACCCCCGCTGGTTCCCGCGGCTGCCCGGGAGGAGCACGATGTCCTCCAAACTTTTACCAAGACGCAACTTAGAGGCGCACCTTTTGTGACTCGGCAAACCTTGCCAGGAGTCCGCACACCAGGCATTCTTTGGAGGGGAAGAAAGAAAGAAAGCGGTCGTTGTAATCAGGAATTCAGTTCCATTGTGCGCATTGGTTAACGTTTATTGAATAACTATCGACTCCGTTTGGGGGTGGCTTCGCAGGCTTTTGTTAGAGGGATGGAGAGTAAAGAGTTATTATCTGTCGTCAAAAGACGGCAGAAGAGAATTGAAAAATATCAATACAAGTCATCCCGTGCCAGGTAAACAAAGGTGGTTCCGGGGATAGCTCAGAGAAATATAATTTTGTAATCACAATTAGGATGAATATTTCTTCTTTACGAGGGTGGTGAGGGAGGGGAACTGCTCCCGGGTCCTTTCCCCTTTAGCATCTGCTTATAGTCTCACGCTAAATGTGCTGGGCTGCCAGCCCAGGACCTTTTAGGAATCTTTGTTTCCTCAACAAAACAAGAGCAAGTAGAGTGTCACTCTAGCCCCGACACGTGTCATTCAAATAGATGGCACTCTGAAAGCCAACTCAAGCAAGTGTGATCTCACATCAGAAAGGGGAGAGAGTTGTGGAGGCACGTGCCTGAGTGATAGGTGTTGATAGATGTCTCTGCTGGAGAAGCGCTTTATGGTACAGAGTGATGTTAGGTGTCTGGAACAATTGCGTTGGAAACATTTGCCTTTTAAGTATTCTTAAGTGGTTGTGTATATGCACACAAATGTCACTCACACACACACACACACACACACACGGACAATTGATTGGTCCCAGTTTAAAAGCAATGTTTTGTCAGACCTTCAAAGAAAACTATCATCGTACCATAGACTCCTTAATAGTGAAGAAACTCATGGATTCATTTTTTGGTGTTGTTTTTAAACCAAGTTATGAACTTTTTGTTGAACCCCTAGAAAGAAAACGGCACAGGGAGTTTGGCCACCTCAGGGCTTCCTCCTAATTTTAAATGCATTTGAGGCATGCTGCAGAACAACCTATTCTTTTCACCATTTCTCTGGGAAAAGTGATGTTTTTATATAAGGATACAATCGATTCCCATTTCAATAGACATCCTGATATTATCCTTCCTTTGAAAAGCAGCAATTCCATGTTTGACATAAATTCTCTAGACCTAGGCATTAATGTTGTAGTCATTTTCACTCAAGAGAAATTTGTTGGTGCAGAGTAAGTTCTTATCTGTAATGGAAAGACTTATGTCCTAAAATACTGGTTCCCATTATTGGAGGTTAGTAGAGAAGTCAGTCAAATGATCAATTGCTAGAAAGTAAAAGATTTCCTAAAGATGAGTATGCTGGCTCTCAGCTGATGTCTTTTAAAAAGTTTTAATTGTGAGTTAAGCATAAATACAGATCATGACTTGCTTAACTGAAGAGTTGGCTCCCAACTTTGTATATATTTGTAAAATGGTCACTGCATTTTACAAATATGTATTTATAACTCCAATTTGAGTCCTCCTGGTTAAAACTAACAGTGGGGTACTTAATTTGGTTCCTCAACATTTATTTAAATTTAGATTTTCACATAGTGACAGCTGGTATAGATTTTCTCCTGTCAGTGCTTACTGATTTTCATGTGTAAAGAAATAAATCCCAAGAGAAAATCCCAAGGGCTCTAAGATATTTCAACTGTAAGTTTATTAAAAATATGCTTTCTGTGGATGTTCATAGGATGTTGTTTGCTGAGGTTAGTTTAGAAAATATAGTACATTTCAGACACCTCTCTCATTCTGGAATATTTGACTTCTGACATTGGGAGATAATATAGAAATATCCACATTCTGTATCTCATATTCCTTTTTCGTTATTGTATTGGATCTGTAGACAACTTTTCATGTATAGTGTGACTATTTCCTACTTCCGAATGAAGTAAATATGAAATCAGTAGATTAAGAGTTTGGAAAACTTTAGAAAACAAAAATTAGAGACAATGGGAGAGAGAGAGAGAGAGAGAGAGAGAGAGAGAAACATTGGAAGGAGAGTGCCCTCTTGTCCCATGCAGGCTTCCATATGTCTTTGGTATATTATGTTTTGACTTTGTTACTAGAACTGAGACTACTCAATCTGAGTAATTTCAGCTCATTTAAAACTTTATAAAATAATTATCTCCCAGATTTTTAACAGCATTATCAATAATCAATGGGTGGTAATTTCTCCCAAATACGTGTACTTATAAAATAAATCATTGCTTTATTTGATATGAATGTGTTCAGATCTTTATTTTTGCCCTTAAACATCATTTTGATGATCTTCTTTACTTGATTTGTATTCTTGTATACAATTCTTGAATTGTCTTCTTCCTGAATAACTGAGCGCATCCATTGTGTCCTTATAATGCTTTCTGTAATATATATTATATAAATATATATACTATTTCATGTTGTAAGCACATTGGACTGTGGAAGTTACTTCTGTAATGAGGTGGGCAGAGTGAGCCACGTCTTGTACATCTAGATGTGTTACATCTCACAGAAAGACATTAACCAATCACAGGAGATAGGAAGCACTCAAATCTTTTACTGTACCCGAGATCCCAGTATATATGGATTACCTTGGCACTTATTCCTGTGTCTGTGTCTTGCCACAGACTGCCACATTGACAATCTAGAGGACAAGTCTGTTTCTTACACAGTATGGCATCTTGGCATCTTCAGCCCAAAACTGCAGAAGAAAGGCTAACGCTGATGCCTTCTATGGATAAACAAAGGAAATTCTAGCAACCACTGGCTTTTTATGTCTCTTCTTAAATTGCACCTCTGCACTTAACAACATCTAAAGGGAAACATACTGTGCAGACTCTTTCAGTGCTCTGAGTAGCACAGACCACCAGAAGGAGAGGCGAGGAGCCATCTGCCAGCCTTAGTCAAAAGTTCAGAAAAGGGCCCTTGTGTTTTGTAAAGTAATTACATTGGAGGTAATGTTTTGCTTAACTTGAGCAGCCATAGAAACTAAAGTACACTTAGGAGAGAAGAATCCATGTTTCATTGAGAAACATGTGGTTCGGTGGTTCTCTGTGATATCATTAAGTGGTGCATTATTTATTCTTGTAAATCCCGTGGACGAACTATCTCTTGCTTCAGTTCATGACTGCATTATGCTCAGCTCTGAGCTATAGGAAATAGTATGGATAAGAGGCTGGTGTGTGTGTGTGTGTAAATCTGGCTCCATGTCTCCTTGTGCTTCAGCTGTGTTAGCAAATGAGTGATGTTATTCAAGGCCAAGCATGTGCTGTACATACTGGAAGACCATGGTCAAACTGGTCTTTGGCAAGTCATCTCAAAGGCAAAAGAGGTGGCTGTGTGTCTGTAGCGACACGTATAATAGTTGTGTCAATGTGGTGCATCCTTTGTAGACACTGAGCTCTTAGTTATGCCCATCAAGAATCTAGCAGTTCCTATCTAGTCACGCCAGATGTTAAAATTCAAATGGTAGCATCAGCAACGTGGTAAATAAAATGGCTACAGAAAGATAAAAGTGATCTATATCCGGAAAAAATATCCTTACTGATTTTTTTCTATGTGTCTTTCACTCAGCCGAAGAAGTGAGACCTCGTAAAAGATTTCCTAAATATTTTCTCAACTACATTTACTCCTATCACATGTAATTATTAGATATTTGAAAGATGATTTATTAACAGGTTAGCTCCTGGGAAAATTTGCATTGTTTTG
Organism: Nesogale talazaci; assembly: GCA_004026705.1. NCBI lineage: Eukaryota > Metazoa > Chordata > Mammalia > Afrosoricida > Tenrecidae > Nesogale > Nesogale talazaci. Next base: position 22,032 of record PVJH01006269.1, read on the forward strand.
ACATAAATCTCATGATTGCTTTTCTTAAGTCCCCACAATCCTGAGTAGTGCCTATCTGTCTCTGTGGGGTCCCTCTGAGTTGTACTACATTGCACATGCATGGGGCAGTGTACAGCTCTTGAGTCTGGAACTGAGATGTAAACAAAAACACATTTATAAACATTGTGCCTGAAATAAAAATTGGTGGTTGGTTTTCTTTCATGAGATTGTGGTTTTCTAGGTTAAAAGAAATTGCATGCAATGATACTTGGAAGAGCAGGTATTTGAAATGTCATTTCTCTGTGAACTATTGGAAAAGGGTTGAAAAGTTGGGACAAGGGTTCCTGTTTGCTAGGAAATATGTTTTCTGTGATTTTTTTCCTCCTTTGCTTTTTGGTTTTCTTTCTCAGAAAGCATGCACCTTAAGATTTTTATTTATTTTTAAAAGGAAATTGCCATCCGGTTTGACTTGATTAGAATTTATGGCAGTAGAATAGTTGCCAATGACAAAAGGATAAAGGACTAAATTGTCTGCCACCCCTTGAGACAGTGGTCTCTGCAGGTCAGTGTGGAGGTCATTCGCAGGGCATTATGGGGACTGAATGTCGTGGGGACACTGCCTCCAGCCTGAGCGATGTGGAGGCCTTCATTGTGCTATTACTGTCTTTATTGCTTTCTTTAAATGTCTCTTTCAAGGTATCAGAGCTGCGACTACTTATAATATCCAGATAAAAAACGCTGGAGGTAGTGATCAGTACCAGGGCTTAAGTATAAGGTAGATTTAGCTAGGTGGTAATGAGTAAAATCCCCTGGAGAAACTGCTTATCTAACATAAGCATCACACTTACATGGTTTCAAGTTCCTAAATGTTATCAATTAGAAATCATAAACTTTTTTTTTAAATATAGAGGAGAAAGAATGCTTTAGTAGGGGAACATCCAAAGAGCATAGTTTTAAATCAGCAAGGTCATTTGAGTAATAGATCCCAGGTAAAAACAGTTATTTAAAAAAGGTCAGGAGAAACTTATATTTGGATAAGTAAATGGGATGCATGATAGTTTCTGTGAAAAGCCAATTATGGTCTAATAGTCTAATAGGTCCTGTTTATGCTGCTGCCTACCAAGAGGGGATGGGGGAGAGAGTAAATGCTTAACAGGTGCACTTCTTACATTTGTGAAAGTCAAGTTCACTGAGATATTTCTTTAAGAAAAAAGAAGAGAAAAATTCATGGGATGACTCCATGTGTTCAGATAAGTTTAGTGAACACCCAGAAAACCAGAGTAAGGTGGCATTGGTGAATGAATCCATTTTTATATATAAGCTTTGAAATAAAAATAAATCTATATGACAATGGCATGAATATTCGAACTTTTTGTAAGAGGACTTCATCGAGCTGTGCTTATTTCTAGTGACTCTTCAGAGAACAAGGTTTCACTATGTGACATAATTCAGTGAGGACTTTCTTAGTGGTCTTCCTCTTCTATCTCTGTTTTTTGTCCTGAGAGAGGTGCTCAGGACAGATCACTCTTTAAAGACAGAAGTTCAAAACTTGACGCACCCAAGAATATGATGTGGTAACACATAAACAAATCAGCGTCTGCAAATGGCTCATAACTTTCTTCTTTTGTTTTGATTGCTGCCCTTCTTACATGTAGCTGTTGCTGAATGGCCCTGCCTTCAAATAATTGGAAATTAGACCAGAAATAGAAATTATATTTGTCTGTGTCACCATACCTTACTAATGATCCTATTTTTTTGATCTTCTTATGTTGTTATGGTTTTGATTTAAATGTTGTGAAGTATAATCATATTTTTTAGTTTGATTTTTTAGTTTAAGTAACAATGAATAACTGGAGATGTATCTAAAATCAAATTCCCATATCTCAGCCTTTAAAGAGGTCGCATTCTTTCTTAAGAAGTTGATTTCATTATTGCTTACATGGTATTCTACTCAAGAATTTACCAAATATAATTTTACCCTATTTGAAAAAAAAGAGAGGGAGCGACATCAGTGATTGTTTCAGATGAACCTTTTTGTGTGTCTTATTAGACAGTTAACAGATAATTTGTGAAGGAACTGGTCCTTTTTTGATTGACGACCTTTCTGGTATACGTCTGAGGATTAATAATACATCAGACATCCTCACATTAAAAAGAAAGTAGATGTGAAGGAGAAGGGTAGACGGTTCAGTTGGGCTTATGAGCTCCTCAGGCCTTCCATGGGAAGGTAGACAGCATCTGGGAACAGTCACATTTAACCAAATAAGCATCTAGCGCCACTTAACCTGTTCCTTGATTTTCTTGTGCTAAAAAAAAAAAAAAGATAGCAAGTGTTTATAGCAAACTGGCCCCCTGTCAAGGGCCAATCTGTATAATGTTTCCTGCTGTGAGGCTAATAAATTTTTTAAAAATATCCAAAGGCAGAGGTAGTTAGAGAAGCTCAGAGTCACAGTTGCCATTCTCCCGTTCTCTGGGCTCTGCGATTTTCCTGTTTGTTGTCCTTACAGGTTCACCGACATTTTTGCTCACCTTCTCTTTTCTTAATGACATTTTGGTCTTACTTCTTGATGTGTGCCCATTTAAAATTCAATGTCTTTTCACTTAGAGAAAGGCAAATAAGTAGATTTTTTTTGCTTTCCAAAACTTTACTTATTTATTTTAAAAATCATTTTATTAGGGACTCATACAGCAAGCATTCATCCATTGTGTCAAGACCATTTGCACATATGTTGCCATCATCATTTTCAAAACATTTTCTTTCTATATGAGCCCTAAGTATCAGCTCATTCCACCTGCCTTCCCTTATGATCCCTTGATAAATTATCTTTTTTTTTTTCATGTCTTACACTGACCACTATCTCTCCTCACCCATTTTTCTGTTGTCCAACCCTAGGGAGGGGATTAAATGTAGATCATTGGAGTCAGTTCCCCCTTTCTTGCTACAACTTCCTCTTCCCCTCCTGGTATTGCTAATCTCATTACTGGTCCTGAAGGACTTTCTTTCCTAGATTCCCTGTGTTTTGACTTTTTATCTGTACCAGTGTACATGCTCTGCCTAGCTAGATTTGTAAGGTAGAACTGGCTTCTTAATGCTGGGGGCTAGGGGTGGGCAGAAGGAAGCATTAAAGAACTAGAGGAAAGCTGTGTGTTTTGTTGGTGCAATACTGCACTCGACCCCCTCCCCCCCACCAACTAGCACATCTCTTCCTTGTAACCCTTCAGTAAGGGAATGTCCAATTGTCTGCAGATGGGCTTTTTGGGTCTCTACTCTGCTGTTCCCCTCATTCACATTGGTTTGATTTTTTGTTCTGTATCTTTGATGACTAATACCTGATCCCATCAACACCTCATGATCATACAGGCTAGTGTACTTCTTCCATGTGGACTTTGTCTCTTGTTTATCTTCAAGCCTCTAAGACCTCAGATACTATTACTTTTGATAGCTGGGCACTATCTGCTTTCTTCACCACATTTGCTTATGCACCCATTTTGTCTTCAGAGATTATCTTTGAAAGGAAGCATCACAGAATGTCTGGTTATTAGAACAAAGTGTTCCTGTGTTGAGGGAGCACTTGAGTAGAGGCCCAATCCATTATCTTAATACTTAACATATAAATATATGTACATAGATTTATTTCTCTACAGTTATTATAAATATGTTTACATATGTACATGCCTGTATTTAGACATCTATTAATTCCCATTGTTCCCATTTCTTTCTCCTATTTCCTTTTACTTTCCTCTTATTCACTATCATGTTGTGCCTCCATCTGGGTTCCACTAATTCTTCTCAGCTACATTGCCCTGATCAAGCCCCACCAGACATCCTATACCCTCCTTACCATTGATTTTAGATCTATTTTTGTTCCCCTGTCCCTGGTTTGTTGACAGCCCCCTTCCTTCCTGAACATCAGTCCCATTGTGTTCTCTGGATTGGTTGTCCCACTTATCTAGGTACACACACAGAAAAGACAAAACACACACACACACAAAACAAGACAGAAGTATGTAGAATTTATTTTCATATTTTACCATGGTATTTTTCAAATTGAATATATACCTGATATCTGAATGAAGCTATAAATTGGACTTTTCTTTGAGAACACTTTTGAGTCATGCTTTCATTAAAAATGCATTCAAAAAGGGGTACTTGGAGCCACGGGGATGTGTAAACTTCTGACGACTTCCTGTTAGAAGAGCTGTTGATTTGTTGTGATCTTTTACATGTAAATTTGCTCTCATTGTCAAAACCAGTCTCTATAAAAATATGAAATAAGGACAGATTTGTAGGATGACATCCTGAGTTGATTTTGAACTATCAGAAATGAACTAAGCCTTTCTTAGTGTGAATGCAGAGCTCAGAAAGAATAACTGGCACTTCTTGATTAAAGAGTTCATATTCTCAAATAAAGGGACATTTACTTTGTATTGTAAATATTCAAAGATAATTTTTTCAAAAGGCATATAATCAAGATGCATAGCTTCTAATATTAACAAAATCAGCTGCTTTAAGAAATTCTGGTATATTTCATATATGTCATTACTTTATTTGAGACTTTATCAGAAATTCCATGCTCAAAGTTGCAAGACACGTCTCCTTTTTAATAGTGCTTTTAAGGTCTTAAAAATTGACAAGGACATACTTTTGAAAGTTAAAATATTAGTCACTTGCCACAACAGAGTTGATATATTTTAGTTATTTATTGGAGGATGGTATTACCATCAAACACATTTTAAAATATCATGAAAAGATAGTCACACATGAGTACGGAAAATAATATCATTTGTACATAAACTAAATCCTTAAAAAGATCGCCACAATGAAGACCTATGAAAAATAACATGCCACAGGGAAACCAGAATTTACAATGTTAAAATCTTCAATCTTTCATATGAGAAAGTTTCCTCATTAATAACCTAAATAAAGCCCATTAGATTAACCTGAAAATGAGAAAGACTATTAAAGTATATTAAACATCTTTTGTCATGTTTCCCAAACTAAGCAATTTAGCACCTTCACCACTTTATTTGTCCTGCCTTATGTTGTTTGGAATCAATGGGTTTTCTTAATATTTCATATTTTCCTGCAGAATAATCAGTGTTTTCCAGATTGATATGCTTTTCGAGTCTCGTACTACTTTAATTTTATCTCAATTATGAAGAAAGACCACAAGGGTGACACAAGTTTGTGAAAACAAAAGATCCTTACCTAAAGATTAAGAAAACCTATAAGTAAAGTTTAATACTATTTTAAAGTGAAAATGTTGTTTCTCTTTTGGTACCACTTGAGTAATTTATTTCTGTCTCCCCCTATTTTCTTTCTTTGACACTTTACATGCATCGGGAAGAGATGCAATGAGACCCACCTGAGATACATATGTGTTATGATATGCTTCTCTCCATAATGCCCTCCTTCATTGCATGTTGTTTCAAATAAGCTTACTAGTTGAATTATTGCACCTGTACTTTATTATAAATTTAGTAAAGACTGATTTGTAAAACAGCAAACCAAACAAAAAATACAGTTTTAAAAAATTGCATCCTACCTACATGTCATTTAAATGCACTTCTCCTGTACTTGGATATATTTTACATGTAGCTTCCAGATACACATTTCAAAATGAACAGTTTACAAATAAGGAGCAACTAATTGTATGATCTCATTGCTTTAGGCACATGTGGACTATGAGCCATGTCCCACTGTCCTCCCTGGGGGACCTTTTCATCGAGCCGAGGAAACAGTAGACTGTCTTAGCATTTGTGCAGCTCAGTTCTGTAAAAAGATTTTAGGGGCTTTTGTGCAGTGTTATAGAAAAGAAGCACTTGAGGAGAAAGAAAATATTATGCAAGCTAAGAATGACTTTTGGAATCTAACTCTTGGGTACCAAAATACTTGTCTATTTATGTGACATACATGTAATACAATACCCACGTATCCTTTTTTTAAATAAAAGCATATAGACAATAGTTACATGTCCTAATAGTTATGTCGACAATTTCTTGAACCTGTCTGCAAGGATTCCATCTGAGTAATGTGAAATGTTACTACCGGTATGTGCGTGTGTCAGGGTAGAGTGGGTGCTAGTGGTTGCTGTGAGGCGCCATTGTGTCAGTTCAGACTCAGCATCCCCAATCCTGCTCCATTCTCACCATCCTCGCTGCTCTTGAGTCCACTGTGGCACCCGTGGTGTCACTCCGTAGCACCCAGGCATGCAAAAATCTGCCTCTTTTTCCTGCTCCTCAGCTTTACCAAGCATGCTGTCCTTTTCCAGGAACTGCTCTCTCCTGACACCAAGTCCAATGCATGGTGGTAGTAAAGTGCATATAGGGAGTGATAGAGTGAGGAGCTAATACAAAACAGAGACCCAATTTTAAACATGTGTTATTAGACGCGTGGGATGAAATTGATCTCCTTTTGCAGTTCTTGATGACCAATGTGTCTCTCAGCATCACTTTGGCAAGATTGTCCTTAAAGATAGATGGTTTGGGGTTTCTTACTACAGAAGAGCATAGTCACAGCTGAAGTAGCCTGTGGCTAAGGGATTAATTTGGTTTTCAAATGCAGACACTTAAAGCTGTTAAGCTTGAAGCGTTATTATGGCAAAGTGAATGTTTGCCAAAATCAACCAAGAGTTAAAGAGAGGGAAAGAGCAAATTAAAAAAAAAATAACACCCTAACAAAACCAAACAACAAAAACACACATCTTCCTGGGTTTAGAAATGAAGGGATAAGAGATGGCATTGGGGGTCGAGTTGTATTTTAACAGAGCTGGCATCCTCATCAATATATCTATGATATTGGGCTAGGTGTTGCAAGATAGAAATATGTCGAAAGGAAAGCACATCATTTGCAAAAGGAGAAACGTGAAGAAAACATTGACTGAAGTTCATGTTTTAGTAGTTTTGCTTAATTATCTCCTCCAAGGATCCATTGCTTAGGAATGGACCACTATTCAGAAAAAGAAATCATTTTGCTTTTACAGAGAAACTCGCCACAAACTTTTGAGGAAGACGTATATGCATCATTGTTTCAGGCATTTATTTGCACATCATAATCTAATTCCTATGATAAAGGCAGTTTGTAATCTTCAGAGATACCTAAGACATAGTTAAAATGTTCATGCGTGCTTGTCTATGTCTTTATGATAAGTAGGAATCTTTGCTTCTGGCACCCCACATCCAAAGTGATTTTTATTGGGATCTGTACGTCAATGAGAATCGATGGGCTATTAGAAAGATGTTAACCATTGGGATCATGCTTTAAAAGGAATTGATGCCTAAAGTTACCTGCCTCAAGAAAAAGGGCTGGACTGATGGGAGGTTGTGGGCTGCCTTGAGATGGTTGCACTAGCCTAGAATGGGAGCTACCTGTCTTGTCATCGGTAGTGTACCAATATGTTTTTATAATGATACAATAACCTGAACCCTGTAACAGTTTATGGTCCTTTTGAGAATTCTTATGGATTCTTAGACTGACGGAGGTCTAAGAAAAGATCTGGAAAGCTCTCACAGAATCTGGCTGGGTGACAGAAAACTAGCATGACTGTGATTTAGCTGCTTAGGAATCCCATCAATTGGGAACATCATTAAACTTTGAAGTTAAAGATACTGAAAACAAATAGCTAGCGACCAAGGGGTGGGGTTGCCAAAATGACAGTGGTTATTTTAAAAAGCTGGCGGGTCTGGGCTAAGAGGTGAAATGCAGCCAGCCCGGTGTTGATTTTAAACCCCTTCTTTAAAAAACCATGATTTTGTGTGCATGTTGCCCTGAATTTAGCAGGGCATTGGGAGCTTGTCCTCGTGCATTTCCCTCGATTGTTCTGTCAGCATCAACTGCTGCTCTGTCAGTTCCTTGGCTATTGAATCTGGGACCAGAGAGATGGGACCAGAGATCTGGTGGTGAGCAACCGCACATCGGTGGACTTGAGGGGGTCTCAGTCTGCTTAACATTTGTTATACTGCTAATTTCCCCAGGCTTTTAAAAATACCCTTCCACATGAGCTCTCAAAACCCATAAAAGTGTGGTATGTAAAGTAAATTGTTTGTCACTTCCCGATGACCTGCCATATTTATTGTCAGGAGAAATGGACATTAGTTGGAAAAGCAGTTGTTAAAGGGCAGACAATTTTTAAAGATGGCAAAGATGCGTGAGGGTTTTCCTTTTTCTAACAATGAGCCACCCCTTCAAACATCAAAAGACAAGATAATAAGACACTTCAAGCACAATTCAAGATTATATTCAACATCTAAAGGCTCATCTCTTGTCAGTTTGCATTTACTCTCCCAGGGATGTGATGCTTCTATCATCTTTCTGTCAAGAGAAGTCTGGCAGGAGAGGCGAGGGCTCTTATTTCACACACTTAGGGTGTTTTTTTTTTCCTCCTCCTCCTTCTCCTTCTTCTTCTTTTTTCTTATCAAATAGCCCACACTCATTCTGATTCAGCCAAAATGGAGGGATAATTTGAAGAAGGTCATGTACAAGTACAAAAATCCCATATTGATTTGTGTGATTAGAAGGCATTAAAATTGCACGTTTATGTTAGTTGCTGAGATGTTGTGTCAGTTTATTTGATAATACACTTTTGCAGTCTGGAAAAAAAAACCCTGAAAAACAGATGGCTGAAGGCTGAAATTGTTTGCTCTAACGTGACCATTCTTGAACATTTAACAAGTGAACATAAAAATCACTTAATGTTTTTAGTTGAGCTATATTTGAAATTAGTTTATGCAATGAAATACTTCATGCAGTGTAAAAGTAAAATGCCATGGCTGTGCCTATGTGATGAAACAAATCTAAATGTGAAATTGTTTTTTTAATTCTCTAAAATTAGATTTAATATATTTAATATATATAAATAGGAAATATATAGACGATGGCATTTTCAATACAAATTTAATGATGAGGCATTTTTTACAATGGTTATCAAGTTCTTAACATCTTCTACTCTATGAAATTATGCCATATATTTGTTGTTTTATACCATATATATATACACTCTTCCAGAAGAGGTATAAAACATAAATAAAGGAATGGTTTTTATTATTCTTTGTCAAAATTCATCATATTTCCTTCTTTGCTCTCTGACAGTCACAGAATCACACAGAGATGTTTGGGGAGGGGAGCTTGGGAGGGTGTGTGTATAGAAGTTAGAAGCAGTTTTTCCTCTTGAAATCAAACAATTGATGAAAGTAAAACCATGATATTCTGGGATCATTTCTATATTGAATCCTTGAAATTACTTTTCCTGGGAATTTTCATCAACTCTATGTGTCTTCATTTCTTATATTTCTCTCTTTTACTATGAAGTGTTTTGGAACTGGTTTTCTTACCTGTGTCCTTCTTTGGCGTATTGATGCAAAGGAGATGGACCCCCATACATGGCAGCATGCAGTTGAAATGAGAACCTGAAATTTTCCCTCTCTTTATTAGATAAGTCTAGTCTCTAAATTACAATTTATGCTATCGGCATTCAACAATTAATTTATGCATTCAATCAACATCACTGGGGTTCCTACACCGGGGGCTAGGGTGAGGGAATTCTATTGTGTTCTCGAGACTCACTGGAGAATAGGCAAGACATTCTTGGGCACCTCATATAAATCCCTTGCAAAGCTGGATGCTGTGAGCAAAAAAAGGAACCCATGTGTGTCACTTCACCCTTAAGTAGCCTTCAGTCAGCATTATGTCACAATCTTCTATCTTGCTTCGTCATTTCCTGTGACTCTTCAGTAAATTGTCATCTTTAGGGTTGTGTATTTTGGGGGCTTTCAGTGTCCAGAAAGCTCTTTCTTTGAGAAAACTATTCTCTCTGAGTACTGAGGAAGAAGAAAGGATTAAGTGACTAGTGAAAATTACATTCATAATATTTCTTTCATCATAGTTTGGACCTTGTGCTGAAAAGCACAAATACTATTCTTTAGAAAATGAATCTTAATCACATCTTAAGGGAGACTGGGGTTTATCTTTTCCTATCGGTCTTTCCTGTATTCATTCCAAGAGTCATATGTATCTATTATCTGGTATCATGTAGTGGTTCAAAGCTCTGGAGTGAGCCTGCTTGGATTTGAATATAGTTCTGTCTCTTTAGTTGATTGGGGTAGACTAGGTACCCAGCATGCTTTCAGCCTCCCCTTTCCCAGTGCTAAGTGGAGATAGTGATGCTGCATTCTTCATAAGGCCATTGTCATGCCATCAGTTTGTTGTGATATCGTTCATGCTGAACAGGTTTCCCCAAACTAAGACAAAATTGAAGAAAACATCTGGTGATTTAGTCTCAAATATTAGCCAGTGAAGAGCTATGGATCTCAAAATAATAACAGTACTTTATAAATGAGGGAAGGTGAGCTTCCTAGGGTGGAGGGTGCTCCACGGTAGCCACAATGACAACGGACTCAAACATATTAATGATCATGAAGGTCGTGCAGACCTGGTCGATATTTTATGTGATACCAGCAATGATTTTTCTTGGGGGAGTTTTGGAACATACCACATATTGGAACTCCTAGAGTGTCCTAGACCAACACTGAACCAATGCTAGCCATACCACCAATAAGAGTTTAAAATGAAATTGCCATTTTTAGTTGATGCATTTTCAGGATTGAAAACTAACAGCAAATTACTGAGACCTGTAGAAGTGACCATTCAACTCCAGAGGGATGTTGCAATCTCTAGGGCTTTCTGAGCCCACAAAAAATATGGAGTTTTTTCTGATGTCAACAGTTTCTGTGATCTAATAGTTCTGAAGATCTGTTAGTCAGTGTTTTCCTAACAGTCCCTTCAGGAAGATATGCAGACCTAAGAATGGATGACTCATTTTTGGAGGGGACAATAATTTACTATCTTTATCCTGGGCAGTGTGTAAGTAAGATGAGCCAGAACAGAAGATAGGAAGCTACATAGTTTATGCATATATATAAGTTTAAAATAGTGCAGTTTGCGATTCTTTCAAATAATAGAGATTTAAATGAATTCCAGCACTGAAAACTGACGTGAAATCAGATATCCATGGATGGCAGTGAATGCCATCTGAACTTGTCGTTCAGACACTGTCTGTCTGTACACCAATGTGTGATGTTTTCCAAAGTGTGTTCACTCTCTTTTTTGAGGATGTGTCAACCGCCAAGTTTGTATTTCTCTCTACCTAGGCCAGGTTGTCACCAAAATTAGGGACACAATTTTGACTGCTAGCTAAATGCTCAATGTGGCCAGGGGTAACAGATTGGGCTTTGACGCACACGGATGGCAGTTCAGAACCACAAGCCTCTCTTCAGGAGAAAGATAAGACTTTCTACTCCTATAAAGAGTTAACAGTGTTGGGATCTCACCGAGGCAGTTCTATCCTGTTCTTATAGCATCATGTGAGTCAGCATCGACTCCCTAAAAGTGAGTGTGTGTGTGTGTGTGTGTGTGGTGACCATATCAAGGAGAAGTATAGAAAGCTGCAAAACAGAAGCATTCCATTAATGTCTTTTGAAGAACGGAGGAGAACAGTGCATTAGAAGGATCATAGGCTTTGACCTCCAGGAATATGGATTCCAATCGTTACTTGTGACATAAACAGAGAAATATAATCTTGTGTCCTTTGGTTTCCTTTTAAGTACCCTGATAATTCTATTCATAGCCCATGTACTTCATGTGCAGTCACCACCTATCTGTCTATCCTTGGAGGCTTTGTGTCACTGTATGCTGAAGAAGTACATTAGAGTAGATTAGGAAGAAAGGCCTGATAATCTACTTTCAAACATCAGCCAGTGAACACCATATAGATCAGAGGTCTGATTCACAACCAATGACCATAAAAATTGGGCAGGATCAGGCAATATTTTGGCTTGTTGTACTTGGTGGTTAACATGAGTCAAGGGTTAACAAGGGAAGCTGCTGGTAACAGACATGAAAGTTCAAGCACTAATACAATATGATGCTGACAATTATGTAGGAGAAGGCGTGTTAGTCTGAGTACACTAGAGGAGCAAACTCGTAGACACATGTGTGTAAAAGAGAACTTTATATCAAAGAGCAATTGTACATTAAGAAAACACCCAGCTCAGTCCAGATCAAGTCCATAAGTTCAATGTTAGCCCATATGTCCAATATCAACCCATAAATTCATTTTCAGACTCTTGCTGTGCATGCAATAATGCTGAATGCAGCAAGATCACAGAAAGTCTTGTGGTTCCACTGACAGTGGAAATATCTCAGTGCTGGTGGGAGTCTCGTGGCCTCCCCAGCTTCAGGGCTCTAGTATAGCTTCATGTATCTTGTCAGCAGAGATGTCTCACAGGAAGTGGGCATGTGTCCCACCTCCAGTGAGCTATTTGTCTTCTTAGAGCCTTCCAATGAGATCATCAAGCTATAAGCTGATTGACAGGCTAAACTCTTAATAGTCTCAAATGGGCTGCAGATTCTGTTACCACAGAAGACAAGTGAGTTTCCTACAGTCGAGTGCCCCAGGACTTAGAAATGGCCTGTTATTTTCATAGGAGCTTCTAGAGAGTGTGAATATAATCATAATTATCAGAAAAGGCAGGCATATTGAATGGCATGGACTGTTTTCCTCATCAAAGTTTCCGCATAGAAGCTAAACCTCAAGCTAGACAAATAGTGAGTTGTCTCTGCTCTAGTGGTCAGTAGGATCAATTAATTTTTTCTGGATTTCACTGTTTCAGTGGAGAACTCTATTTATCCTTCCCCCCAAAGAAGCACTTCTTTCAAAGGGTTAGTAATGTTTTAGCTACTGGAATATGTTTTTAACCAAACATTCATGATCCTCTTTGTTTAGGGAATTTTACAGTCACTGTTTTTTTTTTGGGGGGGGGGCGGTGCATCACTGCTCTCCGGTGGTGGGAGTAGGAGGCCCAGCCCCACTGCTGGAATTGAACCTCTGTCCCAGTGGGCCGCATTCCCACACACAACCACTACGCCACTGGGGCTCAGCCCTACAGTCATTGTTTAATTAACTTTTCTAATCTTTATGATATATATATATATATATTTTAAAGTTGTAAACAAAAATAGATGTCAGTCTTCAAAAGTCCATCAATATGCTATGTCTAAGAGTAGAACATGCTGTGAATATTTAAGTATAGTTAAAGAGGTATCTGAAGTAATAATTGGTTTCAAAAAGTATGATTTTTGTTGTTATCAAGGATATTTAGAAATTTGGGATAGGAATACTAAAATCCAATGACCTTTATTCACATCATAGTAGTCAGAATCATTAAAGGACCATTTTTGTTGTTGTTGTTATAGTGTATTACCTGAGTTTTTCAGTGAAGCAAAACCAAGGACTCTTCTATTTATATATATAGAAAGACAGTTAGATAAAGAAAGAGCTAAAGCAATTGTAGAAGTAACTAAGTCCAGCCCATGGGTCAGTTGTAAGCTGAAGACTTCTGATTCCTGTAGCTGTAGAAGCAAGAGAACAGGAAACAGGAAGATGCAAGAGGAAGAGCACAGGTTGAATGAATCGGAGGTCAGCAGAATGAATCCAAGGTCAGCAGTTCGATGACTGCTCCTGGAGTTTGCAGACAATATAACAGATGGGCCATGGACCAAATGTTGGATTCAAATCCAGCAGTGGAAGTAAGCTAGACTAGTCACCCTGTAAATCTATCCTGATAGATTTAACACACTCTGACTGAAACCCCTTAATTATCTCAAGCCTGTGACCAGATGAACTAACTGCTCCACAGATGACCCCATCATGCAGGTGACGACACTACGCTATATCAGATCATGGGGGAATCCCAGCCTACCCAAGTGTACATAAAGCCTAACTCGCAATATGGTAATGTCACAGGTTTTCAATGACATATTCATACTCCATGCACATTTTCCAGAACTTATTGTCACTTCTACAACTACTAGCAGGGACCCTGGTGGTGCTGTGTTTAAGTACTCTGCTACTAAACAAAAGGTCAGCAGTTCGAATGCACCAACTGCTCCAAGACACCAAACTGTCAATGTGCCACTCGCTTTTCATAAAGGTTTCTGCCTTTGAAACTCTATGGAGCAGATAAACTCAGTACTAGAGTTATTATTAGTCAGATTTTCTAGCATGGCAATACATGCAGGCTCTTATTTTATTGGTTTTAAAACACTTAATTAATATGTCTGGACCAATGTCTATAAATATATGGTGAAAGTAAAAATTATAAACCATGCTTTCCGGTTAAATTAATTCTAGGATCCCCTTAAGTATCAGAAGTTCACTCTCCTTTCAGCTTGTGGCAGCAGCCACATTCCATGTTCAAGCTTTGATTTTCTGTGAGAGTTGATGTAAAGTATGTCCCTAAGATGGTCCAGGGTGTGACTTTGTCATCGCATAACTCAACTTAGATCTGTCTCCATATGGCTGTCCCACTGGGAAGTAGCCGAGTGGAAAGATAGATCTGGGGACACTGGGTTTGTGGATATTTTCCATTTCTTTTTTCCCATGAACTTATTGAAGTCCCCTCATACTAAAGTGTTCATGTTCTACAGTAGAAGGAACACACACTTCTTTCTTCCCTGGTTTGAATTGGTGCAGATTGATTCATCGAACCGTTCACTGGCTCTACGGTGCTCTTCTCATCTCCCTGTCACTTTCTAGAAACCATCTGGAAAACACTTTCATCAAGTCCCATCCTCCATAGCAAAATTATCCCATTTTCCCTAATTTAATAAAGATAAGTTACATTTTCATTCAGTCCTTAACTAGGAGCCAGCTTCCTCACATACACGCAAGAGGAAAAAAATGTTGATTCTTTTGCTCTTATTTTTCATGGCAATCCCAAAGTGGCTTGAACACTTAGTTAGTGGGGGACTCCTCTGCTAACCTAAGAGATGGAGGTTTGATCTACTTTCTAAAAATCACAGCTATTGAAGTCCCTCTGGAGCACAGTTGTACTAAGAGACACATGTGGTCACCAGAAATTGGAATCAACTTGATACCAAATGGTTTGCTTTTTGTGTTTCATAGTGCTTCAAAATCTTCCATTGTCAAGAACCTTAAAACTTCCATGCTTTTGGCATCACTAAGAACCATTAGTCTACCTTTTTCATGTAAAATATTCCAAATTTCCTGCCCACTAAGTATTTAAAAAGATAATTAGCTATGAAAATGTCTACCCTCTGGAAGAACACCATGGTTCTTTTTCTTAAACTTCAGATGTATTTTTTAGAGAAAAATCTATAGGATTTATATACCAGTACTTTGTTAGCCAATATAATTTCATTTTAATTAGGTGACTGAGGCCAGGTGATAATAATCATTTATTATCTTTATAAATTCTCTTAGTTGCTTACAATGAACTTACTGAGAGGCTATTGTATTCACCAAATATTCATTGGCTGTATCTCAGCCTGTGCCTCCTTTTCCTTCTTTGTGGTCAAAATATTTTGGCTAAAATTCCTAGTTTACCAAATTACAATGAGACCAATGTTCATTTGCTTTTCAACTGTAAAATTTTAAAATCCCTTTTGCAGTGATCTTCTGTGTTTGTGTTGTATTTTAATGACTTCTGCATTTGTCTGTTGTTTTTTTCTGGGTAGCAAGCTGCTAGAGGACAGATAATACATCTTGCATATATTAAATGCCAGGTAAAGGTTTTTGTTTTTTGTTTTAATTTAAATGCTTCTGAATTGGATGTATCTGGACATCTTCCACTCTTACAATAATAGGGAAAGAGTTTACTTACAGGAGTTTGCTATCCTATTTACCTAGAAACATTTGTAAAAATATATATGTAGGTAAGTAAAAAAAATACTACTATGAGATTATAGAAGCCTTTATTTTAAAAATGTATGAAAAGGTGGACTGACTGTGTCTTGAAATATCTCTGTAGTCCTACATACTTCAGAACCATGTCTCGAGCCCTCTAATTCTTTCCCTAATAATTTTGCACACCTCCATTCACACAAAGTCAAAACAATTTTGGCATCATCCAAAAATCCAAACTCACTGCCATTGAATAATGACTCTATAGGACAGGATGTAATTGTTCCTCTGAATTTCTGATACTGTCACTCTTTATGGGAGTAGAATGCCCCATCTTTTCCCCACTGGTGATTTTAAACTGACCTTGGGGCTAGCAGCCTCATGGGTAACACTAGACACAATGTTAGATTAATTGGCTGAATAATTCCACGAAGCCATGACTCCTAAGCCTTTAATCAAGAGAATTAATTTCATAAGGTGCTAAGCTTAAGTTAAGCAATTTTGAAAACTGTATCCTCTTACTTTTACATTTTTTTGTTAGTATTGTTGAAAACTTTTATAAAATACATTTGATTTCACCCTTTTCTGGTGTATAACAATGATATTGGTTACATTTGTCATCTTGCCCTTATGACAGTTTTCTCATCAATGACATAATCTTTATTGAACCCCAGATGTTTTTTTTTCTCATTGGTCCCCCTCCCTAGGTCAGTATAGCTTTAATTTTCATCTCGTCCTAATCACTAGTGTCAGAAATGACTTGATGGGTTTGATTTTTTGGTTTTAAAGTTAGTGATCTTTTCATGGTTTTATTGATTGCTTGGGTATTCTGCTTGGTGAAGTGTCTGTTCATAGACTTTTCCCACTTTTTACTAGGTCATTTTTCTTTTTGTTGGTTGCACAAGGTCTTGGTGGAGCTGTCAAACAGATCTTTCATCTTCCCACAAACACAAAGATGGTATATGTCACAAACATTTCATCGGTAACCTTCTCTGAGAAGATAATTCTTGAACAAAGTGATTCAAGGAATGAAAAAAGCTAGAGCTTCTCTAAACAATGCTGCCTTAGAAACTGCTCATTTCCCCCACCTTGATCCTTAGAAGGAGCCCTTGTGGCATCATGGCTGCACATTCAGTGCAAAGTCATCAACTCAGTGGCAGTGAGTTCTCAAATACTTTGAGTTGATTCTTGGAGGAGTCTTGATAACTATTTTTGCAGATATTTTTATTTTTGACTCCTTGAACCATAAGAAGCTCTTAAGAATGTTTTCTCTTCTCCTGATTTTATCTTTTCAATTACATAGGCTCAAACTGGAAACCTCTTTACAGATACATTTATGATCACCAAGAATGTCAGACATTTTTCTAAATTTACCATCTCAAACTTAGAACAAAAAAGACTTTCTGGGTTGGACAAGCAACAAAATAATTGGGGCAGAGTGATAAGAGTTGTGCCCTATGTGTCTGATGAGAAGAATATATTTAGTTCTGGTCCTAAAGCACTGGATTTCTAACCTCAAGATTGGTAGTCCAAATCCAGTAGTGATTTATCCTGAGAATAATGAAGCTGTTTGCTCTAAGAAAGATTAATAGGCTTGGAAGTCCTATAGAGAGTCCCCATGCGTTAGAATTGATTTAATGGCGCTGGAGTTGGGATTAGGAATGAAGTGTAAGTCTAAGCAGAGTGTTAATTGGAAATATTGAAATCTGATGTCTGAGTTGGCAAAACTGGGAGATCTTGAAAAAAACTAAAGAAGGATCAACATTATACAGCTGTCTCTCAGTCCCCTGCTTCACCTCAGATAGTCATGGTACCTACCTCTTATGCAAACTGTCTTCTACTTAAAGTGTAGTGGAAAGCATGGAAAATTCCCTATTTACAAATAGATGGTTGTCCTGGTTGTCCTTTGCGGCATTAAAAAATCACCTCAAAACTTCAGGGCTGAAACAGTGATAGCACTTAGTTTGCTTCTGAATCTACAGTTTGTGCAGAAATATGTAGATTGCCCATTTCGGTTCCTCTTGGTATCTGCTGGTGGTGGTTCAAAGATAAAGAGTTCTTTTGTTCACATAGTTGGTGATGGATGATGACGGTTGCCTGAGATGTTGAGAGAGAGAGAGAGAGCAAAAGAAACAAACAGTAAGAGCAAGAGATCTTGCTTTTGAAAATAAGCTATATTATTCTAATGCAATCTTGGAAATCACTCAGCAATATATCTGTCATGTATTGTTAATTATAATTAAGTCATTAAGACTGGCACATGTTCCAAAGGGGAGATCAAGATGAGGGGAATTAAACTTCACTTTCTAATGAGAAGACAAAATTATTCCCAAATTTGAAAGCTACTTCTAAGGTGACATTACTTGGCCACATTTGAAAAATAAGGAAATACATTTTGGAGGCAGTCCTCTCTTACCCAAACAAATAAAACCAAACTTGTTGCCACTGTGTTGAATTCAATTCTTAGTGCCCCCACAGGACAGAGTGGAATAGCCCGGAGTGTGTCTGAGATTGTATAGCTTCACAGAAGCAGATTGCTGCATCTTTCTCCTGACGAGTGGCTGGTGGATTCATATGGTGACATTTGATTAGCGACTGAGCACTTTACCCTGCACAACCAAGGCCTCTTCTCAGTAAACACATTGTCTTAGTGAACCAAGAGCTCTCGATTTCAGTTAAGGTTAAATGAGGATAACTTCTACATCATCCATTTAATTATCACAACTCAATATTGTCTAGCTATTCGTTTCATTCTTCGGAAGGCTACCTTTACCACTTTCATTTTTTCTCACAGAGATTAAGGGGGTTAGTTTAGATTTTGGAACCTGAGTCTCACTCTATAAACATAAATAACATAAAGGAAGTCTCATCTTTGGGTGTCAGGGGCAGATGGAAGATGGAGTCTGGAAGTCCACTATGTCCACGCTTATGACAGACCATTGGTTATAGAAAATGAAAATAGATTTCCCAAACCTAACATATTAAGTTCAGTACATTTCTCTTTGGTAATAACAGACAGAAATTTCAGTTATAATAAACCATTTCTGAACCTTTATGTCTACTGCTAGACTTTCTAAAGAAGGATAAACTGGCAAGAGAAAGTTGATGTGTTTGGAATGAAGTTTTTCAATGAATCTCATGGAGCTATTGTTGCTTATAAAATAAATCATCTGCATTTCAATCTTCTAGTTTTTAAAATATTAAATAAATTCTACACATGAGGGTTGCTCTCTTAAAATCTTGGCTTTTTTCTGCTTGGATATGGGAAATTCCTTCTTTAAGCATTTTATATTCTTCTAGAAGTTGATTCTCCATTTTATAGCATATATGATTTGCAATAAAATGGATTATCAGTGATAAGAATAGAAAATATTGGTGTTTTAGCTAGAGGTATGTATTAGTTTAGGTAGCCTAGAGAAACGGATTAATAAACACGCATATGTATATAAGGGAGAGGTTTATATATGAGAAGAATGGAACATTGAGAAAGCAGTAGAAGTATCCTGGCGCTGGCGGGGGTCTTCCCATGGCTCCTCGTTTCCAGGGCTCAGGGTCCATCAGCAGTATCCAGAGGCAGTAGAAGCATCTCAGCGCTGGCAGGGGTCTTTCTGTGGTTTTACCAGCTTTAGGAGACTGGTTCCATCAGGGTAAGCCCATGTGGCTTCTCCTCTGGCTCCTTCAGTTCTTAGGATTCAGGGTCTATCAGCATGCTGCTTGTCTTGTCTATCTTGTCTTGTCAGTAGAGTGTCTCCAAGGAACTGAGTCTATAGTCTCTCATCTTCATTGGGGAAATATTGTGAGGTTTCCCAGAATTCTCAGAGAAAGTTATGTCCACACAGGGGTCTCATTGGCTATCTCCAAATTGGCAGACTAGACTCCACCCCTACACTGCCAGTCATGAAATTGACATCAAAGTACATGACCACGACAAGGTATGTACAAATGAAGTAGACGTTATCTTTTACCTCTGGCAAGGAAAGTACGGGAGAGAAGAGCTCATTAAAAGTCTGAATTAGCCGTGATTATTTTCATTAAAGATTCAGGGAGTTATAATTTGCTCAACTGCTCACTATTGTTCAAGTCAGGAGTTGAATTCTGGATTCTTCTCACGACTTGGGGAATTCCATCCTATTATCTTGTTTTCCTCCATGTTCTCGCTTTACAGACATACATGAAATGTAAAGCTGGAACTTCGATGGGGGGTAGCCTTCCCACAGTACTGTCATGGAATTTGCCCAGGCGGAAGGTGCGCAGAGCTCTAGGGGAAAATGTTGAGTTTGGCGTCTACAACTATTCTGTGTAGCTCATTGCTGATACTACATATATGCTGTATGGGATGCCAGTCTACAAAATCCTTTGAAAAGGTTTAAAATTCAGAAAGATGAAACACAATGGAGTAAGAACTCCAAATGTATCTTCTACATTCAACTTCCACCATTTTCAATCTTCCTTTAGCCATGTTGGTGATCATTGCCTAGACTAGCATGCTAACCCCACGAGGAATATTCTTTATCATGATTTGACTGTCAGATTCAGGATTCAATAGAATTTATAGAGTTGTGGGCATTACTTTTAGACACTATGTAGAAACTGTTAATGCTTCCTGTAGATCTCAGAATAAATTTCTAAAATAATACATGTTCTGGTAGATGCATTTCTTGCTCGACCCACAGTTAAAGTGGCTGAGACTCATGGAGGTTTCATGTGTCTCAGTGTAGAACTGTACTCCATATGGTTTTCAAGCACTGCTTTTTTTTTTCTGAAGGTGACTGACAGGACTTTCTTATGAGGCACCTCTTACCTCTGAGTGGGCTTGATTGATCCTCTGACATTCTGATTAGCAGACAATGTGTATTAATTCCATCCCATGGTTCCTGTAAGCTAAACTAAGCTATACTACGATAGAAAGAGTTCTGCAGCTTGCTTTTGTACAATATGGAGTTTGAAAATGGACAACTGCAAACACTGTGAATGTATGCATTTGTATAATATTTTGGGGAAAGACAGAATGTGAATACCTACTGATTCAGCATTTTCACTTGAATTAATGGTGTTTAAGGAAACAAAGATGCAGACAATTTTACCTATAAGAGATCTGATTTTTTAAAATTGGAAGCAGCCTACCCTCTAATACTGTTATCATTAGATGTCATAGAGTGGGTTCTAACACATAGTGAACTTACATGCAGCAGAAAGAAGCACTGCAGGTCCTGCATCATCCCCGTGGTTGTGTTTAAGTTTGAAACCACTGCTGCAGCCATTGCGTTAGTCCGTCAGGTTGGAGGCCCTGCTCGTTTACACTACTTTATCAACCAGGTCCTCTTCCAGGGACTGGTCTCTCCTGACAATATGCTCAGCCCATATGAGACAATTCACGGTCCTTGCCTCTGACTGTACTTCTTCCGAGACATAGTTGTTCGTTCTTTTGGTATGGTACTTTAAAAATTCTTCACCAACCCCATAATTCGAAGTCACCAATTCATCTATCTTCCAGATTCAGTGTCCAAATTTCACATCAGTAACAAGACATTCGGGGAATAAATGATGACATCATCCCATATGAGAAAATATTGCTCTATCTATTTGAGTTTCTATTTTTTAAAACTGTTAAATTATTTAGAAAAAGTCCACCACATACAAAGGAGTTTCAAAAGGTTCACTTTCAAATTCCTTCACCAAGTTTCAAAAGTACAATGATTTCTGGACATGGACAATGCGATTAGTGTAAAATGGGATCCCATAGATTCCACTGTGCTGTGTAATTATTTGCTGCTACTAATAGTGATCCCTGATTACTAATAATGATCCCTGATTACTAATAGTGATCCCTGATTACTAATAGTGATCCCTGATTAAATGGTGGGTTACCATTGGGCTGTTAACCCCAGGGTCACTGATTTGAAACCACCAGCGGCTCTGAGGGAGAAAAGGTGAGGTTTTCTGCTCCCAGAAAGAGTTATAGTCTCGGAAACCCACAGGGGAGGTTCTACCTGGTCATATAGAGTTGATATGAGTTAGAATGCACTGGATGGCAATGGATTTGCTTTCTTTTTAAAATCAGGATCAAAAAGTTTTTCAAATGATTCTTTTTTGGCTATTTCAACTTATAGGAATTACCTATTCATGGCTTCTATTGGCAAGTTGATATTTTTCTTATGGCTTTGTATGAGCTTTCCATATAGAAAGGTTATTGGTATTTTCTAACATTTTGAAAAGACTTATAGACCTGGATAGATAAAAGCATATTAAGCCAGATTGCAAAGATAGGATGGAGAAATACTTTCCTTTGAACTGATCATCTCTAGACCAAAAATATTAATACATAGCAGGAGATTATAGTAAAATCTCTCAGATACAGATCTATTTAAATTGAATCATGTGAGGTGAGCTTAACAAATGTACTGTATCCCAAGACGGAGATCAGTTATAGGGAAACACAAGGCTACAGAAACTCTCAAAATTATTAAGGAAGGCTTCTTTTCTTTTAACATGTAAAACAGAACAGTAGGGATAATAGTCCTCTCAGATGGTTATATGACAATAAAAGGAGTGAAAGCCCTTGGCACTTTTTGCAGACAGTGTGCATACAAGGTGACAGCTAGGAGGGGGACTGAAGAACATGAGTTCTTTCCTTTGCTCACAAGATCAGCAGTTTGAAACCACTAGCTGCTGTGAAAGATGAGGCTTTCTACTCCCTCCAGAGCTTTGCTCTTGGAAAGCAACCGGGATAGTTCTCCAGTGTCCGGCAGGGTTCTTCTGACTAGGAATCTGCTTCTTGATGCCAGGGAACATGCTCCTGAGGTTGCTTACACTTATTTATATATTTACATTTATTTATGGGAATAAGACATCATCATGAGCTAGTGAGTATTTCCTCCCAACTTCACATTCAATATTAGTGATTTGAAATTAACCCCAGACAAAAAGTTTACAGCATAAGAATTGGTAAGGGCTTAAAAAAAAAGAAAAAGAAACATTCCCCTATTGTTTTCTGCATTCTTTAGCCTTGATTAGTAATAGTGAAAATACTAATAATGGGTTTAAAAGTATTATTTTTGATAGGTATTAATTACATTATGAACAGCATAAAGGAATTAGAAGCATTTTCTATATTAAAACAATATTGTCTGATTATTCAAGTAAATCACTGAGGTCATTGATAAACGAATAAAGTTGTAACATGAGAATTGTGTGTTTATATTCCTCTCATCATCTTTGTAAAAGTAAAGATATCAACCAACATTCCATTGTAACTAGACATAATTGTCAACAATGTCATCAACTTCTGCTAACTCAGATAGTATGTAAACATTTTTGAAAAGTCGAATTTGACCAGCATTATTGTTGTTGATAGAATTATTTCTTTTAAACCTGTTGTTTGTGACAGAAATAGTAAGTCACAGAATTATGGGTACACATAATTTAGAATAGCATTCCATATTTTTCCTTGCTAATAAATTATGTACTACAAATCCTTTATATTAAGTGATAATAAGTGTATATCTACATATAAATGCACACTTTACTCCT
Source organism: Nesogale talazaci (assembly GCA_004026705.1). Taxonomy (NCBI): domain Eukaryota; kingdom Metazoa; phylum Chordata; class Mammalia; order Afrosoricida; family Tenrecidae; genus Nesogale; species Nesogale talazaci. The sequence goes on from PVJH01006269.1 coordinate 45,239, forward strand.
TCCCCCATTTGTTAAAAAGTTGCCAGCATAACACTGATTAGGTCTTATAAAAGCAAGTCTGGAAACCTCTGCTCCAAGTTTTAGGTTTGTTTAGACCCACAAAGAGATTAAAAGGGTGCATTAAAAATTATTTTACTCTAGGAGTAGCATGAGGACTTCTACAGAAGAAGATTGGGATAACATTTGGGCTTTAATATTAATTTCATTTGTTTGAGTTTTTCCCCCCAAGAGAAGATGTTTTGGGATTCCTCTTGGGAATTAGATTTCAAGAGATTATAAAATGAAAATTGTAATTTTTAATTTTTTGAAAATCAGATAATCATGATCTTTCTGCCTAATTGTTTAGTTCTCTAGTAACCTTTCCTTTCATAAGGATTCCAAGAAAAATTAAAACCATGGATGTTGCCTCTATCTTTTCCAAAGTTGAATTATAATCATATAGACTTCAAAAATTCAGCTAGAGGCACAGATGTAAACAGAGATGTAGAGCTACGTAAGTTGTTCTTGTGTCAACATAATCCTTGACTCATGGCGAATCCATGCACAAGGACGAGATGCCATCCAGCCCTGCACCCTCCACCAAATCAGTTGCAGATCTAACTGTTGTGATTCATCAGGTTTTCATTGGATTATTTTCATAAGTACATCATTGCCAGACCTTTCTTCATCATCTTAGAATGGAGACACTGCTGACACCTGTGTTGCATCAAAGCAACATACCAACCCCCACTGACAAGGCAGTTGATGATTACATAAGGGGCTACACTCACCTGGAGTAGAATGCAGGTGTCTCCCATGGAAGGAGAGCACTTGCCACTGAAATACCATTGCCCTCAGAGACCAAAATGACTTCTAAACACTCCTCAACCTGAACTGCACTCAGTTCTAGATGCCATTCTGTTCAGTCAGGGAAGAGTCGCAGCACCTTTAAAGTGTGAATTGGAAGGTATAACACACCACAGCCATGCCACAAAAGAACTGAATAAGGAAATAGAAATGGGAAACTTATGGAAAGGAAAACTGAGTAGGTTGTGAGAGAAGTCTATAATTATTGGAAACGATTTCTTTTTAATGTTAGAGAAAGACTGAACTTTTTCCATTTTGTTTTGTTTTGGGGGGTGGGGGAGCGTCTTGAAGGGAACAAACTTAAAAGGTGCCTTAGTGGCACAATGGTTGAAACCCTTCACTGGCAATCCAAAGACTGGTGGTTCGAACCAACCAGTGGCTCCATGGGAGAAAAAAATGTGGAATAATATAGCCAAGACCATGATATGGGGTAGTTCTACTCTGTGACACAAAGGCTCTGTGAGCCAGACTCCTCTCAACAGTGCCTTTGGACAACAAGCGTCAATGGATAGAAGTGACAGAGAGATGGACTTGCCTTTTGGGACAAGGATTGTCTAATAGCTAGAAGTGTCCAAAATGGGTCAAAATCAACTCGGTGACTGTGAGGGCGAGTCAAGAGACAGTGATGTCTTCATGGTCAGAAGGGCTCCACCAGAAGCACTCCATACAGTATTGTTGTTGGTGGAATGCAACTAGTCTTCCCATTCTACAATCCTCTGAGTCACCTGACTTCTCCCTGGCATATGAAATTCCTATTTAGAAGGTGGCTCTATACACCTCTGTAAATAAGTTGGTTCTAAAATATAAGAATTCATTTTTCACATATGACTAAAGTCATAGTCACATACTAAGCCCATTGGAACAAATATGCTTACAAAGAAATGCCCTCTGTGATGAAGCTGTTGCTGTGTTCTGGAGGTGGCACACAGCACAAAGCCCTACAATTTATTAATAGTAAATTATAGACTGATGTATACTTACATGATGGGCAGAGGCTGCATGCCCTCTTTGTCCACTCCTTCTTTCAATCCTCTTATTTTGTCGCTAAAAATAAATGACAGAACCGAGAGAGAACGATCCTAAGTACTGTTTGAACTGAGTTGCCGTGGGCAAGCCATTTCACTAAGTACCCTCATGAAATTGCTGAAGGCATAAGAATTGAGTGTTATTTTACTTCTTCTTTTTCTTTCTCCTAGTTAAAAAAATACATTATCACCTCTAGAGGCCAATTATATCTCCCAAATCAGTGTTTTACTTGAAAAAGTTCATAGATCAAATGAACAAAAATGAAACTTGACTAGAGTCTCTGGAATATTAATTAGACTTGGCTGTGTCGCTGTATAAAAAGTATGTGCAGAGAGAATCCTTGTTGATTAGCAATGCTAATCAAATTGCTAAAGTTTTTGTTCCTCAGAGAAAAGATATTCCCTTCTTCAACTGCTATGGATTCCGTGTTTATATGTTTAGCCCCCTGTTTAACTGTTTTTGGCTTTTATAAAACAGCTGAAAATTTGAAATTTAATTTATTCTTATAGGGGGGAAAACATTTCTAGGGATTCGAGAAATGTAGAAGATCCTAGTTTTATCTTTGAGTCAGCTTGGAATATAAATTACAAAGAAACACAAAAGATATGAAAAAACTTGGGTAAAATGTTTGAAGTTCAACATTGTCTGGAATTTAAATTCAGAAACCTTGCTCAGGAAAGTGCCCCTGGGTACCCACTTTGTGAAAACACCTTTGCAAATTCCCAGAGAGAGAGAGGAGCTTTATTTTTTTGTTTTGTTTATTTTTTCAAGCATCAGGATTATGTTATATAAAGTAAAAACAGTGGAAATGAAATGAATGGGTAAAATTTGGCAGAATGTCTCAGAAATTTATGGCTGTGGTGGCTGGGGCAGTTGGCCAAAGAGACATCAAACATCATTTATGTTTTCTCTCCTATCAAAATAAAAAGCAAGGTGTGTGTGTGTGTGTGTGTGTGTGTGTGTGTGTGTAATGAGGAATGGGAATAAATAATTGACAAAATAAAATCTTTTTCTGAAAGTCATGTAGAGGAAGCCAGGCAATCCCTCTCTACCCCTAAACCCACTTCGATAGAATTTGTTCCAACTCATTGCATCCCCGTACAAGGTGTCCAATCCTGTACATCTTTATGAGAGCAGATATTTCTCTATGAGCAGAGGGACTGGTGAGTTTGCACCACAGCAGCCCAAGGCCTAACCACAGAGCCACTAGGCCTCCTTGGAGGAAATATTCAAACTAAACTCACTGCCATTGAGTCAATTCTGACTCGCAGTGATGCTCTAGGACAGGATCCAACATGCCCAGTGGGTTTTTGAGGGTGTAGAAAGCCTTGTCTTTGGGTTCAGTCTTTGGGTTGACCTGTCTGTGGTTAACAACCTACCTTTTGACCATTAGACCACCAAGGCTCCAGAGGCATGGCCGTGCTCCCACCACCCAAGATCAATAACTTAACAGCAGTCTATAAAGGAAGAGAACCATTGGTCTTGATTCATTGCACTTCTTATCCTAGATTTCAGAACCTGGAAAGCAGAATGAGTGCATCTCCAGCTTCTATAAACTATAAGTAACCCATTTTGAGAAAACCTTCTTAAACCAAATGATTTGTGCTTAGAATGGAGTTTTATAAGAAAAAAATTTACTTCTTTTAGGTGCAAAACAGACCCCAAATTCAAATCTAGTTAATAGACATTCTTTGTTAGGTCTTAAGCAGATCAAAGGACAGGACAATAGGAGGGAGTGGAAGAAAGCAAGAAACCCATCCTGATTAAGGAGCACATTCGTATGAGGCCATGTTGGTGCTTCTAGGGTTCACAGCCACATGGCTATATTATAAAACATGGAAAACAGTGGGAAGTCTTCACAAAACCATGATTGTTGGCGGATCAGAGCAAGGAAGCTGGAAAGGGGCCCTGATGGGGATATATGTGCTTTTGCAGATTAGAAACACAGAATTGGTTCTGAGGCCCTGTGACCAAGGTGGTTTGGGCAGGATGCATAACCATGCCACCTTCAAACACAAATTTAGTACCTTCCAGGTAATTCCGACTCACGCTGACCCTATAGGCTAGGCTCTCACTGCCCAATGTTGGTTCCTGGGCCTGCAAGTCGTTACAGAGCTACAAAGACTCATCTTTCTCCCAGGGAGTGACTGGTGGCTTTGAAAGGTGGTTTCAACCTTCAGGGCTTAGGAGTCTAATTCGTAACTATTAATCTACCAGGGTGTCCTAGTCCTCTTTTATCTAGGCCAGTACCTCCGTGTGAGGTATGAGGTTGACTGAGGGCAGAACATTGCACGATGGTCAGAAAGAACTCATTGGAGACTGAAGCTATCTGGAGACACAGCATTAATTTGAAGGCACCCATGGTCACTGCCATGAAGTCAATTCTGACACATAGCTGCCCTGTAGAACAGAGTAAAACTGTCCCTGTGGGTTTCCAAAGTTTCTCCCATGTTACACCTGTAGGTTTCAGAGAGTTGACTTTGTAGCCAGGAGCCCAATGAGTAAGCAGCTACTTACCAGGACTTCTGTACTGCAGAGCATAGCTTTCAGTACACCTGGTGTCCAGAATCGAAGCTTTCAGATTCTAGACGGTTATTGGTCATCCAGGACCGCGTAGGGAAGGTAAGTAAAGGGGAAGCCCAAAACACAAATGCATGGCATCGTCAGGGGAGAAAATGAGGAAAATGTTCTTCTGGCTAAGGTCACAAAATAATCTTAATATGTAAAAGGCAGTGAGTTATCATGTGTGAAATGCTTAAATTGAATATTTCCTTGGAGCCTATCAGCATGTTAAGATGCTATGTTTACCGAAATATGCATGAATGCATCAATGTACATATAGTTAAAATATGTTGAAGTAGACATGCAATTGTAAAGAAAGGAGGCCTCAGTTGTGCACAAATAAACACTGCAAAAGAAGCTGTCTGTTGAACCCAAATTTCTTTGTCATTCTTGTCATCATTAATGACTAAATGCTGGTGACAGTGATGGTGGTCATGATTATCACCTTTCAACTGATAGTAAAATTCTTATCCATCTTGCAGTAATTTAAATAAGGCCCAAGCTCATTCATCTATTCTGAAGGGTTAGAATGAATATTTGACTGTAGGAATTTAGCATTTACCCTTCATGGGTCAATGGATAGGTGAGTCTTAAAACCTCTTTAGGTGGAGATTATTCTAATAGAACCTTCCCCCAGCCCCTTTCCTTTTAAAGGGCTAAAGCAATAGTCCATGTTTCTTAGAAGAAATAAGGTCAAATGTGGGGAAAGTGCAGATAAACAATATAATTCACATGGAAATCATCACCTCCAGTTAATGAAAAGGTGATTTTTATGGCAAAAAGAGATGGAATTGATTTTTGATGGGATTAAGAACAGGAAATTTTATTTTAAAAGTTGTTGGTATGGTCTAAGTTTCAGTCTTTATGCCATAAAAATGAAGTTGTTAAACCTTACAGCAAAAGAAGGTTATTGTCTTTTAATATTTAGTAATATTTCTGTGTATGCTAAGAAGGCTGCACTGTTCAATGGAGGAAATTAGTAAATGTATTTGTATCACAGCTGAGGAGAGATTGTAAGCACTTAAAAAGATGCCACTAAATTAATTGCACACATAAAACAGGGCTTAAAATTTGTAAAAGAATTCATTGTCTTTAAATTCCATTTCCTCACGAATTTTTGATGCTCCCTTATACATATGAGGGTGCATATGCATCTAGTTGGATCAATAAGTGTCTAGCTAGATAGTTGGGAGAGTAGAAACGCATATATTTATTTTGCTATGCTTGTGGATTTGCGTTCTATGTCTGCATTCCTTCAATTGACACAGTGGTAAATACGTTATTTTTTTCTCAGTTGGGAAAAGACATTAGAGTTATTCTTATTATCAGGCAGGTGTAAAAGTAAGCCTTTAAGATTTTTGGCCTTGGTTTTTACTCCACAGACAAGGACTTTTGATTTGGTTGGTGCCCATTGTGTGCAGGGCCGGACCACCAGTCAGGCTGTCCTTTCTGACCAGCGTTCCTCAGATGCTTTTAAGCTATTAAGTGCTGATGGGGTCGGGAGATGTGATAGGCAACCCTCTCTTTAACCAACTTCAATTTCTGTTTCCTCACATATTAAAGTGCAGCGTCCTTCCAGATCTTCAAAGATCTCTTTCTCTCTGATTTGCATTAGTTTCATTCCTTGTTTTCTAGAGCCCTCAGCTTGGAAGAACAGGGTGTCTTCCCTTGCTTCCCTAGCACTGGTTTCTGTGTCGCAGAGGGCCTGCTTTACCACCTCACCCAGAAAACGTCTCCATGTCTTCACAAACCAGGAGAGAATGCACCTGACCCATAGAGATTTCTTTGATTTCATTTCTTAGGAAATGTTAGAGGTGGGAGTAGACAGTTAGCTTGAGCTGACTGACTTATGGGGACTTCACGCACAACATACCAAACGCTAGCTGCTCCGACACCAACCTCATGATTGGCTGAGGATCAGACCAGCTTGTTTCCATTGGCTGGTTTACAGAAGTAAATCTCCAGGCCTTTTTTTTTTTCCTAGATATAGTCTGGTTACTCCACTGGAATCTGTGTCATGTCATAGCAACAATCATGCATGCCCTGACAGCCCCATGGTGACTACCCATCGAATACCTTGAACTGATTCTCTCACCTGGAAGGAAAAGATCCTACCATAGAATGATCAGCGACCTTTCTGTATTGGCGGCAGCAGGGGGGATAAAACCCCAGTCAACTTCATTCAAGGCAGTTGGACTCCTAACCACCCGACCCTCCAGGACAGAATACAACTGTTTCTGAGGGCTTTTAGTTTGTAAAACTGTATGGAAGCTATCTCATTTTTCTTTCACAGAGTGACTGGTGGGTTTGAACCACAGACCCTTCAATTAGTAGCCCAATGCTTACCTTACTCTGCCACCCACTATTGTTTTACTGCTGGAGAAACCACATCAAAGCTTGGTATATTCGGTGAACCGCTTTGTGAGGACAAGAGGGAGTTGTCAGTTCAAAACTTCTGGACCCCAGGGGTCAGATTTGGTATGTTTACAATCTTCTAAGTGCTACAATCTTAACAGGCAGATACATTAGAATGATTGGTATGAATAAAAGACCTTTTTAAAAAAAATAATCATTTTCTCCTTGTGGAATATAGATCAGGTGTTCTATCAGAAGTCATCCTTATCTAGATTATAGGGGTATTTATACAATTTTAAATACAGGGGTATTTATACAATTGTAGTCCAAATTCTTTGAGTATAAAAATAAGAGAACTTTCTGAGATTTTAGTAACTTGCTCATTATCTTCCACTGTTCAAAGACCCATATCTCTGATCCAAGTGTTATCTCCTGAGACTGAGACACTCAGAGACAGTGCTGGTTAGCATCGTGAATAAAGTTATCTTTCTCAGGATCACTATCCTCATGAACTACATTGTATTAAGCACTAATTGCAGACAAGGAACTTTTCATAGACACCCTCTTTTAATTCTTTGAAACAGATATTATCACTTCCATGTTGCAGATGTGAAAACCAAAAGAAAGACTTCCTCTACCCAGCCAGAATGTGAGAAAAGTGGGATTTGAACTTGTCTTCCTCGTGTCCTAAACCATGCTTTAACTACCGAACTTGCAACCTACCTAACCACTTCACATGTATGTTTAGTGCCTTTACCTTTCATTCTACCCTATGCCTTTTCCCTTCTTTGTCTTAGGTTCCCCTTTCCCCTCCAGTGTCACATTCCTGATAATCTCCCTCCCTCTTGATCAAAATCTTGAGTTATTTCTTTATTTAAACCAACATTTTATGCATTAGTGCTGACCATAAATATTTTCCCATCAAAGAGGGAAAGTATTTCCTTATTTTAGAAAAAGGAATGTAAGATCTAGAACTAGGATAGTAGACAGTAGGTTAGATAGGCATCGGAGGGGGTTGGGGTGAATTATCATTGTCTGAAACTTTGCTAAGGAGTGGGCATCTGCTTTTGCTTCTTAGGGCAAGTCTGAGACAGAGCTCTTTTTCCTAAGAGAATTTTACCCTGGAGGGTCATTTATTTATTTGCATATAAATTTTATACCATTTGTAAGATAGGTATGTTTCAAGTGAATTCAGCAATGTATACCCAGAAATTACTTAATAGCAACTGAATTATTGCTTCACGTTTTTCATAATAGATCATTATAGCAATAAATCTTTGGAGCTTTGGAGTAGTCTCTGAAAATGTCAGCTTGAGGCTGTGGAGCAGGGAAATAAATACAAATACTTCAGAAGGAAGGATGCATTTAAGATACCAAGTTTTATTCCCCAGAAGACCAAACTCATAGTCATACCATCAGTTGCTAGATTAGCAACGCCAACATAAAAACTATAAAGAGTTTTTAGTTAAGCACAGAAGATGAACAGCATACATGTCTCTACTTCCCATTGAAACCTATAAGCAAAACTATACAGAATTTTATAAAGGTACAAATTTATAAGGACAACGATGTACAGGAATAAGACCTTGAACAAGATGCATCAGCAAGCTTTTGGATGGGTAAGTAACAAACACCAGAGCCTACAGGGGAAGAAACAGAGAGAGAGAGAGAGAGAGACATCATTGCACATTGGTCATCACAGGAGGCAAGGACACTGGTGACTCTTGCCTGGGAGACAGCAGGAGTATGTCTCCAAATGAGGATTGGTCTGAAAAGAGCCTTACTTTCTTTTCTGCAAACCTGTGATAGTTGAGTGATTCTCACTCAGCTTGTTGCAGGCCCTCACTGCCTGGAAAAAATAAAAACAGAAAATCCAGAGTCAGTGACATCATGGCAGGTGGAGAGAAGCGAAGTGGAAATTGTCAGATTAAAATCAAGGGATGAAAGCAAGTGGGTACACAAAAGTTGAACTCTATGCCTTTTGTCTGCCCAGCTCAGCTTTTAGAATTGTGGGAGCCATGCTTACCTCGTATGCCATTAAACATTCCCTCTCAGCAGAAGATTCATAGTTTCTTCTCTTGAGAAATGGGTTGGCTGAGAGAAAAGATGCATGCCGTTTGATAATTGTGTGTTCTCCAGCAGAGTGACTGGTGTTCAGTCTAATATATCTTTGAGCCCTGCAGATGTAGTGGGTTATGTTTTGGGCTCCTAAGGGTAAGAATAGTTGTTCAAAACTACCAGTCGATCCTCAGGAGAATGGTGACGTCTTCTGCTCCTGGTAAACAAACGAGGTAGTTATACTTAGTCCTCTGAGTCAGACTACATTGATGGCAGTGCTTTGGGGGGGAAATAAACCCCAAATAGGCAAACAAAGTTTATTACCCTATTTGGGGGGGCATCACTGCCCCCTGGTGGTTGTGGGAGCTACCCAGCACTGCTCCTGAGACCCGCCACTGGATTTGAACCGCCAAGCCTGTGGATCGCAGCCCCATACTCAACCACTTATGCAACCAGGGCTCAGCTCCTATTACTCTATTTAAAATAAATTACTAGATCACCAGAAATTTAATGAAAACATTCAATATGAAAGATAAATAACAAATAAAAGTGCTTGGGAGGTGTAACTCTGAAAAATTGCACTAATGCAGAATATTACGGTTGTGAACTGAGTATAAATACAGTGGTGTACATATGTAAATATATTGTATTGGCTTATGTGCATATATTTATATGGCAATACACTGAGGTAGGGGATGGAATTTGGGCCTCTGTTCACATCCTCCTTCAATATAAGAACACTTTGTTCTAACCAATCGGCAGTCTGAGATGTTCAACCTACCCCCCCCGCCCCCCCCCCCACCGCCGCCCATGACACAATCATGGAAGACAAAATGGGTGCATAAGCAAATGTGATAAAGAAGGTGTATGGTGCCTGGCTATTAAAAGATAGCATCAGGGTTCTTAAAGGCTTGAAGTCACACAAGTTATTATTCAGCAGTGAAACAATAAGTCCACATGGAAGAAGCACATCGCTGATGTGATCTTGAGGAGTCATAGGGACTGGGTAAAAGGCATCAGCAGACACATAACAAATAGAAACATATTGTTGAGGCCTAGGGGCCTGGAGGAGTGATCCAAAGCTCATCTATAGACAGAGGTACAATCTCCCCACCAAGGGGACACAGGGAAGGGATGAGTCACCCTGGTGCAATAAACCATTGATGAAACACACCACATTCCTCTGGTTTCTTGAGGCTTCGTCACGCCTCACTATCAAGATCCCAGTGCTGCTTCCCAGTTCAGACTAGACCAGAGCATGTACACAGGTATAGAAAGGAATGATAGCGCACAACACACAGAATCCAGGAACAGGAATAGGAGTAGGAACAGGTGATACCAGAAAGGATAGGGAGAAGAAGGGGAGAGGAAGGGAGAAAGAGGGAAATGATGGCAATGATCAATGCATAACCATACACCCCTCTACAGGGGCAAGAACAACAGACAACATGGGGGAAGGGAGACAGGGGTTGGTGTGAGAAATAAGAGTAATAACAAAGTACAATCTATCAGGGGATTATGAGGGTGGGGTGGTGCGGGGCGGAGGAAAGTAAAGCAAAATATTTGATATCAAAGGCTCAATAGAAAGTAAATGTCTAGAAAAGAATGAGGGTAACATACGTACAAACATCCCTGATTCAACTGATGTATGGCTTGTGATAAGAGTTGTACAAGCCCCCAATAAAATGAGTTTTCTAAAAGGGGTTTTCAGAAATCAAGAAAGAATCTTGGAATCTAACTATATGACAGCAGAATTTCTGTGAAAATTCAAAAGAATATTTAGAAGAGATACAGTTGTTTTCAGAGATGGAAAAATAGAAAAGTTTGAAAAGAAAATTAGAACATAGGATCAAACCAAAAAACAAGCCCATTGCCTTCAAATCAATTCTGACTTCTGGTAGTAATTTCATGTATAACAGAATAGAACAACTCCACGGGGTGTTTAAAGATTTGTTGTTTTGTAATTTTTAAGGATGCAGCTAAAATAAATAAGCAAATGAATGAATAAATGAATGAATAGATAGATGATAGACAGATAGATGATAGATAGATGGATATATAGATAGATAGATAGATGATAGTGTGGCAGTCATGTGCTTATGTTAATTTCATGATTGAAATGTAGGGGTGAAGGCTAGCCTGTTAATCTGGAGATAGCCATTGAGTAGCCAATGAGGCCTCCATGTGGGCATGGCTTTCTCCTGAGACTTGTGGGAAGTCTCATGATATTTCCCTCATGAAGATGAGAAGCTATCTTCCCCAGTTGTGAGTTAGTCTCCGAGACGATGAATCACAGACAAGACAAGATGGCAGCATCCTAGGAGCCAGAAGAGAAGCCACATGGCTTTTCCCTGATAGATCCAGACCTCTGAAGCTGGATAGGCCACGTGGAGACCCCTGCCAGCGATGAGTTGCTTCTTCCACCACTGGATGCTGTTGATGGACCCTGAGCCCTGGAAGCGAGGAGTCATGGGGAGACCCCTGCCAGTGCTGGCATTCTGTACCCAATGACCAGTGACTTCGTGAGTTAGAAGGAGACATTATAGACTGGTAACAGTCATATGGGCTAATATTGGACTTATGACTTTGAACTGGACTGAGCTGGGATGCCTTCTCAGTGTTCCATTCCTTTTGTATATAAACCATTACCTTATATCCATATGCGTGTCTATAAATTTGTTCCTCTAGTCTACCCAGACTAACTAGATAGATGATAGATGACAGATAGATAGATAGATAGATAGATAGATAGATAGATAGATGATAGAAAGAAAGCAGTTGACCAGGGTTTTTTCCACACTGGTACTGCTGGAATAGTTCATTCGTTAGGTTCATTGTGATTCGTTTGTGCCGTTCATTTGGAGTTGACTCAAAGTGACACTTTCAGTCCAGTTGTGAGGATTTGGGTTTTGTGTGTGTGTTGAAGGATAGTTCACACTGAAGGCTATTCTTCCAGGTCATCCTCAGCGGTGAATACTTCAGGTCCTCTTTCCCTTTAGCATGCAAACTCAAAAAACCAAACTCACTGCCATCAGTACAAACTCATAGTGACTCTATATAACAGAGTGGATTGCCTCTGTGGGTTTCTGAGACTGCACATTTTTTGGCTTTTTTGGGGGGGGTGGTGGTGGCATCACTGCCTCTGGTGGTTGTGGGTGCTACCCAGCGCTGCTCCTGAGAGCTGCCGCTGGATTTGAACCGCCAAGCCCGCGGGCTGCATTCCACACTCAACCACTTACGCCACCAGAACTCAGCCCAGACTGCACATTTTTTTGAAAGAGAAGACTCCGTCTTTCTCCTGCAGAGCAGCTAGTGCTTTCAAACTACTGACCTTGCAATTAGTGGCTTAACCCACAACCCACAAGCCCTCAGGTCATCACTTTAACTTGCAAAGTGGTGTCATCAGCATCTTCCTTCAATCTGATACCTTGGGTGAACTATCTGTAACCACCAAGACCTGGAGGATGAGATCAAGGGTGTAGACACAAAGGGAAAAGAGAAAGGGGTCTATGTTCAGTTGTCTTTTTTAGAATGGAGAAAATAAAGGCTCACATTTAATGTTTGAAATGGTATGAAATAAAATCCAAGCCAAGTACAGGTGCCACATGATAGAAGAAATGAAAGATTAGTATTTCTTTATGAGAGTTTGACAAACATCATACCAGACATTTACTGACCAGACACACATTAATCCTGAGGGTAAGGTAATACTGTATCTAATAAATTTAGCACTTTATTAAACTTCATATATCTTATATTAATATCTCCTATACTTAAAATAAGCATTTACAGTGGAATTAAAATGCCAACCAAAGTCTAAGGCATATCATATCTTATTACTTCTATCTTTCATGAAAATTCATACTTTTAATAAAAAGTAGCATAATAGTGTACACATTGAATTTCTACGGACTATGTCAATTTGTTGAGCAAATGTAATATATTGCTTGTTTGGGATAGCTGTTCATGATAGAAATAGCTGAAAAGAAAATGCAAACTAAAAGAAAGAAAATGCAAATTTTCTAAGTTATTGACCCAATTCAACAGGGTGAGCTTCAGAGTAAACATAAGTTTTCTATTCTTTTCCATCTCATTAAAAAATATCCCTTGCCACCCAATGTAAAATCAATTTCAGGGTCAGTAGCAATATTTGTTAAAAATAAAGTCATGGAGTAGACTAGAATACCATGTAATATTATAGATAGATGCAATCTATATTTGAACCACTGACCTTGCAGATAGCAGCCAAGTCCTTCAACCATTGGGTCCACGATTTGAAAACATAATCTTGTGCACTCCCACATTTCTTCCTTAATAGAAATGTTGTCTCTCTTATTGAATTTTTAAACAGCCTAGTTTCTCATTGAAGCCAGACAGAAAAGAGTCAGGACATGGATGAGAATCATAGAGTGGAGATGTTCTCTGGATCAGCGGTTGTGGCTTAACATACTTCTTCCTAGTCAGCTTGTCTGATTAGGGTAGGCCAGTTGGCTAGTTTTTTAAAAAAAATCATTTTATTGAGAACTCTTATAATTCTTGTTATAATCTGTACATCAATTGTATCAGGCATATATGTACATGTGTTGCCATCATTATTTTCTAGAGAATTACTTTCATTTGAGTCCTTGATATCAGCTCTTCTTTCCCCCTCCCTCCCCACCCTCGTGACCCTTTGATAGATTATAAATTATTTTTCAGCTTATTAAAAAGATTGTTATTTGTAAAGTTTTATTTTTAATTGCTTATTATTATTGTTTTAGTATGACACACCACGAAAACAGGTCAGACTATAAGGAAAGGTAGGCAGAATTCCAGGAAACGTTTGTTTTAGTGATACAGATGTTTGCAAATGAGAGAAATAAAAATGTTATAGGAAAATGTTTTTTTAAAAAGTCCTATAAATACCGGTGAAGGATAGGACTTTGACTTGGACGGGCCTCAGGTTTGAATCCCAGCTGCACCAATTACTAGCTGTGAACCTGCAATTCTTCATGTCTTAAATGAGAAGGATATTCTCTTCTCATACCTCTTTTAAGGATTAAGTGTGACAATTCAGGCTACAACATTTTGTCTGGTCATCACAGTAGGAAAAGTGCTCAGGGGTGCTCACGTTCTTTATCAAATGTTTCTCCTTTCTACATTTGGGCCACATCCGATTTTTTTCCCAAATGGAATAGGTAACACTAATTTTTTATAAATGGTTTTCTCAAATGATCATATGTTATTGGTTAATATTTGTCTACATTTGTGTCTCTATTTAATTTTCCTTGCTGACTACCTTATTATAGGTACACAGTAAATTTGCTGATTTCTTAATTATTTTATGCAGATGACCACCATATCTTTCTTTCCTTAGAGCCTGCTTGTCCACCTAGAGGAACAGATTAAAATATATTAGCATAGCTCATCTGGTATCGTATTACAGAAATATTCCATAAGCAGGTTGAGGTAATGGTAGTGATCATTGATATGTTCTATCCTTACTCAATTTGTAATCTTAAACCCATCATCTGAGTCTTTTGGCAAATACCTGCTTTATGAAAATGTGAAACTATATTTTGCAGAAGCATTCTGCCTTCCTGATTTATACCATCAGAATCATTGTATGTTGATTTATAAATTCGACATGATTTACATGCACAGCATAAGTCCCAGCATGGCAGAAAGAACACATGTTCTGGCTAAACCAGACTGCTCAAAAGTGTTAGCTCCACCTCCTGCTGTCTGATTTAGTGTGAAATAACAGCTAAAAAGGCCAGCCTCACCATCAGTTGAAGTGGATGCAAGCATTGCTCATTTTAGTGCACTTTATATAATTTGCATTTTTTTAATTTTTTAAAATTTTATTGGGGGCTCTTACAGCTACTACAACATTCAGTACATCATTTGTATCAAGCACATTTGCCCACATATTTCCACATACATTTCCCAATATTTTCCACTTGAGCCCTTGATACAATCTCCTCTTAAAACAAATAAACAAACAAACAAACACCTCCCCTTTCCCCTCCCTCCTCTTTTTAAAAAATTAATCATTTTATTTGGGGGGCCCTACAACTCCCATCACAATCCCTAACAACATCAGTTGTGTTCACGCCACTTTTACACACCTATTGCCATCATCACTCTCAAAACATTCTCCCTCCCTCCAGGCCCATTTTTTAACAAGTTGAAGATCTGAATTGTATGCAATGTGTATGCACTTGCTTTCTTTATCACCTTGCCTCACGTAGGGGGTGTGTTTAAGCCTCACTACTCCCCAGTACCAGTTCCCAACAATTGGGGGACATGTATCTTAGTAACTGTAATGTGATAATCAAACTACAGACCACAGACTTGGGAATCAAGTGATTGGTAAGTTCATGAGAAACAGAGCGATTAACTAAGTGTGAAAAAACTCTTTTAGCTTTCTTTACTCTGGACCTGAATGAAAACATCTGCACTAAAAGGTAGTTCTTTAAACAGAAGCATTATTTCTCAATTAATAAGAAATCACTGCTTACTATTTTAAGGGATTTTCAAAACTTTTGGAATCTTCCTCAATTGTCATTTCTAGCTTGTGCAGGAGCTAAGATACGATAATAACACGTACTATCTTCTGCTCATTTTCTAGACATCTGGGTATTTTTAAGACGTGTATTATGATAGTACTGCCTCACAACAATGATTCCTCAGTTTCTTAGAGAGTTTTAGTTTTTCTTGAAATGATCTTTATTCTCCCTTTCTATTCTTTGTTTTATCTGTAGTTATATATACTGGCATTTAAACAATTTCACATGTCAAGGAGAAAAAGCAAGTAACAAGTTTTGATAGCTGTAAATTAATAATAAGAAAAGTATTTGCATACACATGCATAATATGAAAAAATATAAAAGGCACACCATTCCTACAAAACCTTGCTTTATCTCAATCTAACTACCTCTAGACTGTGTTCAAAAAGCTCTACTGGCCTAGTGGGTTACACATTGGACTGTAGCTATAAGGTCAGCAGTTCGAAAGCTGCCAAGTGCTCTGGGACAGAAAAATGAGACGTGTAGAAACCCACAGAGTCAATTCTACCCTGACACACAGAGTTGCTGTGAGTCAAAGTCAACTCAATGATAGTGAGCTACCTTTTTTTTTGGGGGGGGGGGTTTGGAAAGAGAGTAGATTCAGGCATCTGACCCAAGCCATGGTCTTTTCAATCATTTCACATGCTTGTGAAAGTTGCACAATGAATGAGGACTACTGAAGAATAATACATTCGGACTATGGTGCTGGTAAAGAATATTTAAAGCACAATGGGCTGCCAGAGAAGAAACAAAACTGTAAATCTATCTTGGCAGAAATATAGCCAGATTTGTTCCTTAGAAGTAAGGATTGGCATCTCACCTCATGTACTTTGTACATGTTATCAGCGGAGACCAGTTGTAGGGGAGATGGGTGAATTGTTTAATGGGACTCTTCTAGTCAAAGCCTCTGAACCTCCCACCAAAGGATTAACCATGAGTCATTGTTACCAGGATTCATTGTGATTGCCGCCATGCTGGGTATAAAAGGAGTCCTCCAGGAAGCAGTTGAGGGAATTTCACTACCAGCAAAAGCAGGAGTGGAGCAGGTACTCTGCATCTTGGGATTCCTGTTCAGGGAAACTCCTGGATTCATAGGACAGCTGTGACATCAGAGGAAGAGCAGCAGAACCACAACCAGAGCATGAAACAGAGTGCTGGTCTTCTGAGCCCACAGAACCAGGAAAGCTGAGTGCTCTGGGGCAAGAGGCTGGGTTCTGAGAACTAGAGGCAGCTTGAGGCTTACAGCTGAGTGGCAGTTCCTTTAGGCATTTGTTAATAACTGTTTCCTGACCACTTCCCACTTGCTTGTGGTTTGTTAACTTCCATACTCAATCATTTCATCATGAATGTTGTCTGGGAGAATCTAAGTCAGAAAGTTTTGCATATTGTTTGAGACAGAACACACCTCTCTTTCCTGAAAAAGGACATCGAACTTGGGACAGTTGAAGGGCAGAGACAAAGAGGAAGACTCTCAAAGAGGATGATGCAGAGATTGCAACAGCAGGAAACTGAACAATGATTGCTAGGATGGAACGGGTGTGTGGACCATGCTCCATTCTGTTGTACATAAGGCCACTAAGAGCAGGTGCCTAGCAACAACTAGACAGGCTTAGTTTTTGACTTCTGAGTGGCTGTGGGAGAAATCAATGACTGAACATCTGTTGAACACTGTTCCAAACACATTGGAAAACAAGGTCAATATAAAGGAAGAACACTTCAGTTATTGTTCCGTGTGCTCTGAAAATCACTTTGTTACCATATTTCTAGTGATCATCAACATTTTACTCATCTTTGAACATTCTGCAAAATGGAACTACACCTTGAAAAGAAGTAGTTGGTTATTAATGGCTACACATTCCATAAATCGACCAATTGTATTTTGAAATAAGTGAGAATCAGCTTGCAATAGTCATGAAGGATTTCAGTGTTGTTGAAGTTGTCGCTCTAAGTGCTTCTACCACATAGCAGAGAGTTTAATTTTCCTCATGTTTTCCTATACCAGGAGTGGGGAAGACTTTTTTCTGCCAAGGACCATTCGATACTTATAAAATCATTCACAGACCACATCAATCAAACACTTTATTAACTGATTCCTAGGGTGATAGCTGGAATGGTCTCTCTTAGTCTATGCCTGAGATGTTAGCTGATAATGGTGATTTCATGGACCTTCCATGGCTCGAGGGTTGGATGTTCCTTACCCTTGCTCTGTGCAGTACCCATGGCTCAGAGAAGGTTCAAAATAAAAACCAACACCATCGTCAACTTCTCAATCCCATTGGAGATGGTCAAATCTTGTAGCAAAGCAAAAAAAAAAAAAACCCTGCATATATATCATGGGGCTCACAAAACAACTCCATAAGTGGTAGAGGACAAGGCTTCCTTCTAAATGTTTTCCTAACCCTTTCAAGCCAAGAAATATCTTCAGCAATTGACTTGACTTGCTTTTATGTTGGGATAGTTAGCTAAAATATTGATAGATCCTGAGGCTTCTGGTCATTATTTTATATCACTATTTATATATTGTTTTAAAATGCATTTTCAGTGTGGTGAGTACATGAGAATTTAAGTGTTACTTGAACGCTTCAAATGTTCTTGGAAATGGAATTAAGAGCTAATGAAATTGTTCCATGATTTTTTGAAGTGCACATATACATGTATGTGCAGGTATAACAAAAAATTCAGCTTCAATATTTTTTACATGTACAATTCGGTCATTAATTACTTTCACTACTTTTTTATTACACTTTTTTGTGTGCTTGTGTCTTGGGGAGACAACACTTTTTGTTGTTTCTAGAAGTATGACTAGATTTAGTATAATCCTATGCCTGTGTGGAATCCCTAATATGACAAGCCTGCTAAAATGTTTTTACAATATAACTTTTCAAACTGTAGATCCTGGGTTCTTTATCTAGGCAAGGCTTTCATTCCTATTATAATCGACCATATTTTCCTTGTGTGACTCCCTTTTCATGGCATTTTTACTTCCATAGAAAATACTACAGCAAAAAAAACCCAAAAAGTACTTTGTGGCTGAACTTGAAGTTGTACACTAGCCCATGACTTATTTTGAAACTTTGAACCATGTATGCATGATGTAGGCCTTTATGTCTCTGTAGCAATGTGTTAGCAGAGAGATTCCTATCTAGTTAGGATTCAATGTTAGATGGTATTTTTTTAAAGATGAAATTAGATTCTCTGCTTTGATTATTCCATTGTGGGTCCCAGTTATATTTTAGTGTCCTTCACCCTTTCCTCCTTTATTATTTATAACCCAGACTCTTTGAGCAATGACCAGTACTAATCTGTAACCTTCTGTCCTTCTGCCTGATTCGCTGCCTTTTTTGAAACTCCAAGATTGAAGCATATATTCTGAGACTTTCTGTTAAAAAATATATTACATTTTTTTTCATATTTCTGAGCCTGAAATAAGAGTCAGCCCTGGGTTTTCTTGTCTCATTCATTTTCAGCAGACTGGCTTCAACAAAGAAAGCTAGAAAGAGAGAGAACATGGGGGAGTCACACTTTTACATCCTTTACATTATCTTTCTCACATGAACATACAAATACCTTTTGCATATACACTTGTTAAACGTGAAGCTTGTTTTGTTGTCTTGACAGCCAGATTAATGCCCTGGAAAGTGTCTCTTTTTTCTTGCCTTAACTCTCCCCACTCCATCCTCATTTGCTGGACCTAAATAATAATACAAACCAGGGATAGAAATTCATTTGTTCTTGATGTGCATTAAAAAGAAGTGGGCCATAAAACAGTATTAGAGGCAAATTCCCTGCGGACCAAAGAGCTTCACAGTCTGTGGTCTCCTGAATGGGGTCTGTCCTACCATGCCCTTAATGACTGAAATGAGATCCACTGCCATCAGGAGCTTTTAATTTCTTTACATCATTCAGGTCACTCTGATGCAATGCAAAGTGACAGCTTCCATTTCAGGCCAGCTCATTATCAGCTCCTACAGTGAGGACACACATCTTTATCTGCCCATTGAACTAACCATCAGTTCCAGGTACACAGATTTCAGCCTTGGTTAAGCTATAAGAGCTTCAGTTGTGTGGGCATGCATGCCACAGTAAACCGTGTAAACCATGCCAGATCCAAAGATACCTGAAGAATGGCAATTGTGACACGAAGGCATAGACCTCTTGTGTGCCTACAGGAGCACTGGTGTTTGGTTGAAATCCACCATCTAGATGGCAGGAGCACTTGTGAATGGGATCACCTGTGACAAATGTGGATCTGGAAGTGCAGGCCAGGTGTCCTGGCTCTGTGTGAAGCCCTGAGGATAACCATCACTGGACTTGGTCCCCATGAAGAAGGTTGAGTCAATGAATGCCCTCACATTTTATTCTGGATCACTTATCTTTCTTCTACAGATGGCAGCAGGAAGCAAAGCATCCTTGCCCTTTTTGATGCATGGATTTAAACCAGGCTCACTTTTTACTTCAAAATAAAAGTTATCAAGTCCAATCTAAAGAGACTCATGTCAACAAGTCCAATAAGGACAATAAAACCCTCAGTATATTAGCGATGCTGACCAGAAAACATGCCCAGAGTGGGACTTGGCCTCCCTTTACAATGGTGTGAGCCATTTTCTTGATAAAAACCTCTCTCTCTCTGTCTCTCTCCATATGTAAGCTTCACTGATTATGTTTCTCTGGACAACCCAGCCCAAAACAAGCAATGTCCAATGCATAATATATTTTTGTCAATTGAATATTTCTAGAAGCTTCATTTCCAAAATAAAAAGGAGTAGATGGAATTAACTTCCCCTCCCCTTTTCCCTTCCTTGCTTTCTCTGGTTTCTGCTGCCAACTTCCATGAAGCCTTCAGAGTCTGCTTCTTTAGGTGAGGAAATACATTTCTCTTGGCTTTTTCCTCCTCTTATCAGATTTGTCTCCTGCCATATTTTTCTTGGTGTGTTGACTAACTTTGCTGAGCACAATGTCTCCCAAATCTGCCCATGGCATGAGGCGTTCGACCATTTCATTATTTTAAATGAAATTAACTTTAATAATATATTTTATGCTATCTGCTGTAAAAAACTTCATCATCTCATCTTGTAAATTAAAATTACAATATAAGAATAAAGCTTATTAATGATAAATAGTACATTCTTGTATTTAGTCTTCAAAATTCAATTTACACTTACAGTCCTTTTAAATTTGGACTTGCTATTGCTCCAGTGCACAATAAGCACATGTATCCCTGGCTGCTATATTAGATAGAACAACTTTAAACAGAAACAAGAAACTCTGGCTTCTACCCAATGTAGTTTGTTCAGAAAGAAGAGATAAGTATGCTGATAATATCTTGGTTTCGGTGTGAAATATTTATTGACTTATTCAAGTCAATAGAGTACAGGGTACTCTTGTGCATAGTGGGGAAAATATATAAATCAAAAACAACAACAACAATTCACACACACACTCACACACTACCACCAGCAGCAGCACCACCACCACCACCATCACATGTTGCTACTGAGCCCATTCCATCCCTTATCAACACGACAGGGCAAAGGAGAACTGACTGATACAATTCTCAAGGATGTGATCTTTGAACTATCAGCATTTAGGTTAACAGCTGAGCACATAACCATTGGAATCACTTGGAATTATGTAAAGAAGTGAAAAAGACAAGATCCCTTACCTTATGGAGCTGTCATTCCAGTTAGGAAGACCGATTCAATTACCACCAGGTAGACTGAGGCTGTATATCTTTAAGGGAGCAGGTAACTTCAACTTTCTCTCACAGAGTGCATGGGGGTAAGAACCACCAACCTTGAATTTAACAGGCCAAAGTTGATTCACTAATAAGAGTATCATGCAAAACAATAAGAACCAAATTCACTGTTATTAAGTGAGATGCTGATGCACAGTGACTCTAGGACAGAGTAAATCTGCCCCTATGAGTTTCTTAGACTACATACTTTATGGAAATAGAAAGCCCCATCTTTTCCCCACAGAGAAGTTGGTGGTTTCAAACTACTGACCCTGAGGTTAGTGGCCCAACTTGGGTGTCACCGGAGCTCCTGTATTATATGGAGATACATATTATAAAACAAGAAGGCCAAGAACTAGGGAAAGATGAGAGTAGAGGCATCTGCAAAGGTCATTGGTAAGAGAACAGATGAGTTGAGACCTAGATGAAAGGTGAGATGGAGTCACGTAGGTATCTAGGATTCAAGGTACAGCTTCAAAAGCCATGGGGTAGAAAAGAAAATGCCATTAAATCCTGCAGGCAAATAACACAGTCTCTGACTATGATTTTGTTTAGATAAGGTGGAATGCCATTGAAAAAATCCTGGCCAAGGCATGGCAAGCAACATTCTGGATACCTTAAGGAGAAGAGAGAATTGAGATGGTGTCATTTATATGTGGATGCTTTCTGTTTTTGCTTCTTTTTGTTGTTGATTCATCTTCCCTTTAATCATATTATCTCTCCCAAATGAAACAAGATAAGGCAAAGTGTTGTTTCTGACCTCTACTTGAAAAATGCTACCATTAACCAAAGCAATCATCAACCATTGGTGAGATCTCATGTCTCCCAAATGAAGAAGAGTTAAGTCCCCAACACGATGTGAGTGTTAGAGTTTGTGATGAGATTAAGCAGCTAATCTCAACATTAGCAACAACGTAGATACATGAATCATTACATATAACTAGGTGGTAGCACATGTGTATCTTACTTTGATGTCTATCAATAGGAAGCAATTCTGCATAGGGCTCGGTGTGTGAATGAAAAATTTTGTGTAATGATTCTAGTCAGACTTTTTACAACACTGATCCTCAGCAGAGAAGAATGCGTGGAGTGTGAAATTGGTGGTATGTTCTTCTTATTTAATGTGTGTATTGCTTGGAAACAAGAAAGAACACCAAAGCTATCCAGTTTCTTGGATCAGTGTTTGTCATGTGTTCTCAGGTAGCCTGGGAATCATTATAAGCCATTTCTAATCTCTTATTAGAATCACAAGTAATTCCTGTCCTCTCTGACTTAAGTTTTCCACAGAATGAAAAATAAATTGCCTCTGAAGAAGAATTCAGCTGAAATTCCATAGCAGCGTGTTAAACTCTAAGAAAAAAAACCTCTTGCCAGGAT
Organism: Nesogale talazaci; assembly: GCA_004026705.1. Classification (NCBI taxonomy): domain Eukaryota; kingdom Metazoa; phylum Chordata; class Mammalia; order Afrosoricida; family Tenrecidae; genus Nesogale; species Nesogale talazaci. The sequence continues at coordinate 67,748 of PVJH01006269.1, forward strand.
CCTCATTTGGGGAAGGATCCTCAAACAGTTAGTTAAAAGTAAAAGCCAGTTAAATATTTCTGTATGGAAAACATGAACTGATGTTAAGATACTAATATACAGTAGTCTATAGGAAAACCTTCAGAACCACAATTGATTCTTCCCCTCACTTTCATCTCTAGCTAATTGTGAATTTACAATATAATTGCTATTAAGGTAATGAGACATGCTTGGACATTTCTCCCTAATGGCTATTTGGCAATCTTAATGGCAGCCTCAAACTGGTAACAGAACTTGTTTTATGCATCCACATAGTGTGTGTATGTATGTGTGTGTGTGCATGCACACAAAGGTCTAGGTTCTTATACCCGATTTCTTTTTTTTTGGAGGGGGGGGACCATCACTGTCCTGGTGGGAGTAGGAAGCCCAGCCTTGCTCCCGGAGAGCTGCTTCTGGATTTGAACCGTCAACCCTGTGGGCCGCAGTCACACACAACCACTGTGCCACCAAGGCTCAGCCTTATTTCTTAACTCAAAGATTCTCTTTTTCATCAGCCAACAAGTCACACTTCAAATAACATTTCTATAACTATTTACAAGTTCTACACAATATGGGCTTAATAAAATAGCATTTTAAGCACTAAGCGAAGGTTCATTTGCTGCTCTCTGGTCAATTCTGACAAAACCATCCTGTAGGGCCGAGTAGAACTACACTTGTGGGTTTATGACATGATAACTCTTTAGGGGAGTAAAGGACATCATCATTCTCCCCCAGATTGGATGGTGGTTTCGAAACACTGATGTTAAGGTACAAGGTGCCATGCATAACTGCTGCATCACCAGGGTTCCATGTTGGAGTTGGAGATTGAATAAGAAGACTGAAGAGCGATCGATGGATTTGAATGATGGTGCTAGTGGAAAAAATATTGAAAGTACCATGACTGCCAAGAGGACACCCAAATTGGTCTTGGAAGAAGAACGTCCAGACTGCTCCTCAGCGGCAAGGATGGCAAGGTTTTGCCTCACATCCTTTGGACACATGGTCAGGAGAGACCCGTCCCTGGCAAAGGACCTCAGTGTTGTTGAAGTAGAGGGGCAGTGACAGAGGCAGGTGCTCGACAAGATGGGTTGCCACAGTGGCTACAATAATGGGCTCGATCCTAAGGACTGTTTCGAGTTCTGTGGCACGTCTGGTTGCAATGAGTCAGAACTAACTTGTTGCCGTCTCACCGCAACATAGGGAGACTGGACTAGGTATCTGTGTGTCCCCCGCCCTCTCTTTCAATAAGATCTTGATTAAATGTAGGGTCAAAAGGGGGAACTGAGTACAAGGTTCTACATATAACCGCCTCCCTGGAGTACAGACAACAAGGAAGTGGGTGAAGAGAGATATAGAACAATATGACAAAATAAGAGTAATTTATAAATTCTCGAGGGTTCATGAAGGAAGGGGAGTGGAGAGGGAGGGGAAAATAAGAAGCTAACACCAAGGACTTAAGCAGTAAGCAAATGTTTTGAGAATGAAAATGGCAACAAAGGTACAAATGTGTTTGGCATATGATGGATGGATGGATGGATGGATTGTGATAAGTTTTATGAGTCCCCAATAAAATGATTTAAAAAATAAAAGTAGGGAAAAATTATACTCGACATAAGATGAAAAAATCCAATTCAATTCAATTAATTCCGTATCACCCGGAAGACAAGAAAACACTACAACTACAGAAGACGGAGTCTCTTTCTTAGAGATTTTATTCTGTAAAAGCTGGACACCTGCTTTGTATTGACGTGAACTTTCCTATTTGACTCTGTGCGAAAGGGGTGAGACCGCATCACCACTGTTAAAAAAGCCTCCCTTGAGAGAAGTCATGTAGGCACAATCATGCTCAGCTCAGCTAACTCAAGCCTGACATCTTTCTGATTGAAGCGTGTTTCCTTATCTGGTACACAAAAAATAACATGAAAAGAAAAAAGCGAAAGGAAACACCGATGAAGTCCTGTCCACAAAGTAGGGGCTCCTTCGTGCCCTTTAACAAAACAAAACAAAACAAAAAGACAGTTCCGCAAAAGTACGTGGAGAAGCCACTTCATTCCTTGGGAAGTTTCTTGACGAGGAGGAGCACAATAAAAAAAGGAACATTCTTTTTCTGATGAAGAAGAAGACAGTGGATTTTGAAGACCTTGTCTGTTCTGGCCAATGACCTAAATGTTCCTTGAGCTTTCAATGCTAAGTAGGGTCTAGGTGGGATTGTCAGTCTCTGAAAATGAACAAGTGGTATCTTAAAAGGGGCGATTTAATTAAAAAGACCCACTTGGGAGTTCACTCCGCCGTCGTGGGGCCGGAATGGGGACTGGCAGCTTTCCCACCTGCTTGCTGCCCCACAGTGCGCGTGCTGTTCCCGCGTCTCACGGCTGCAGGTGAACCCGGCGCTGAACCACTTTCACAGTCCAGAAAGCATGACATTCCTTGTTACCAGTGGGAGGAGAGGCTAATTGAGAAGTGTGTATAAAGGCTGTAATGAGTAGCATTTACATGTATTGATTAGAAGTAGGGCCACCGTTTCTCATTTATCACCACCAGCAGCTGTGAAATTTTCCCCACGTCGATTGGCACGGCTCATATTCCCGCTCCTCTAGTTCTTTATTGCTTCCCTCCCCCCCTGCCCCTCCTGAACCAGAGTGCTGATCCACCAGCTGGAATGGCCCGGTAATTACTCCAGCTCCTCCACCAGCTGCCACAATTGCCAAACCGCTGGAGTGAGAAATTCCATCCCGCATTTCCGATTTTTTACATTACCATTGCATAATCATATTTGACGAATAATTAACCTGGGTTAATACTTCAGGGAGCCATTTGCAAGTAAATTGATAAGCTGAGTGCTGTAACGGCTCACGAGGGTTGAGGGCGGTGGCAGTGGTCCCCACTGCTCCAGGGCCCTAGCTGCATGCAGGGGTGCTTTCTTTCTGACCAGAGCTACCGGCTTGGAAACAGAGCCCTTGACCGGGATGTCGGTGGGACTGAGAAGCCAAGACCATCCTAAATCCGAGCTCACCTTCGTGGACTAGCTTCTGCTTTTTCTGAAAGGGTCCAAACTCATCGTCCATATGGTGGATCGAGAAGTCAAAGTGAAATCTGCAGCTTAATTTAGGAAAACATACTTAGGAGATCGTGGGTTGGTGTTTAGAAAGTCATTACCTTTTCTTTTTCATATTTGATCTTCGGATCTTTCATTTAAATAGTGGAGAGTAGCTGTGGGCTGGATGGAGAGGAATTCCCTCTCTCTTCCTGGAACTGGCAGCCACGTTGCACTTGCAAGTGGTGGTGTTGGTGGCCCTGGGGCCCACCCTGCCTCATGACGAGCTGGCCTTCATGGAACACAAGGGCACCAGATCCTGAACCATCTGAGGGGGCTGCTCTCCATGGGACAGTGTGCTGATGTGAAAAAAAAACAAACACCAGAGTCTCCTGTGGTCAATTTTTAGAGTAAGGCTGCCAGGTCTTGCTTCCTCATTCTTCTGGAAGACTTTGTTGTGTTTGAAATATAGTGGTGTAGTTTCTGGAAACACAGCAGATCACCACACTATGGCAAATTTCCAGATGATGGTGGATTTTGTAAGTAGAGCTATTTTAGCATGTCTGTAATATCTTCGGAGGGTATTGTAGAGAATAATGCATCTCTATATTTATAATAAAGATAATGTGGCTGTCCTTTTTCCTGTTTATAAAACTAAAGATAAAAAAAAAATCAAAGGCAAAGAAGAAGAATCAACGTCTCTCACTGCCATTCTATTTTTTGATGATGGGTTGGGTAAATGGAATTTTTTTGTTTCTATTGCTTACTTCAAGCGCCGTTTGCTTTCTTATGTCCTCGCCCCTTCATTTGGGGGCCTTTATTTTCAAGGCTAATCAGAGGGTCAAGTGATGGCCCTGTGAATTCAGAAATAGTATTTGTATCAGGAAGCTGGGCTTTGATATGTGAGCTGACTGTTCTTAAAGTGGAATCGGTATATACAAGTCAGACAGAAAGTCAGCACTCAGCATTTGTCTCTGTGTGAGGTATTGCAGGGAAAAGGGGCTCCTTTCAAACTGAACTGTAGCACTAAGTGGAATCAATGGCCAAACAATCTAACACAATTGGTCACATATTGATAGAATTAAACACCGCTGTTAACGTGACTTGTCATTGATCTGACCAGAAAAAATAATGGGGGAGTTCAGATTAAAAGAAGCTGGAAGCCTTAAGACTTTATATAGAAAAGGTTGGACTGAAGATGAGGAACAGGAAGAGAAATGAGATTTATGTTGCTCAATAGAATTAAAGCACGAGTTTTGCTTTTTTCCATATTCTGCTTTTTTCTCTGGAACACCCTCTCAGGCATAATCCTCCTTTCCATTGGTAACACAGAAGTGAGAACTTAAAAAGTCACTCGTTTCAAGTTCAGATGAGATGTCACACTCCACGGACATCTTTTCAATGGTGTGTGAGATGATTTCTCTGACAGACGATTCTCCTGGACAATGAAACAAGTCAACCCAACACATGCAGCACCATGTCCCACCACAGCGCATGTCGGGGTTCATGAGCAGGGACCTGCGTGTCAAATAGAAATCCTGAAAATGCTTTCCATCACTTGGATGCAGTCAACTAATATTGCTGTATCATTCTTTGTGAAGCTTCTGAATGTTGCAGGGAGATCCTGCGCAGGCTTCCCCTACCACAAGTGAGCATATGATGAAACAGAGAATGTCACGCTGTCGTGGAAAGTCAGCGGCTATGTGGACAGTGTGCTGTAGTTGGAGGTGAGAGAGCCCATGTCATCTGCGACAGATGAGGGAGCAATGCAGTGTCAGTGCCTGGTCTCTGTGATTTTTAAAGGCAGGAGCTGGCTGCGCTAGAAAGGCCAGCTGTCTTTCCTTACCATGCTCTTTTAAAACAATTACAGGTGCCTTCACAAATATACTGGAGGGTTTGAATATGACTTTCTCCTCTTTTATGTGGCCTGTTTATTCTCTTCAAAGCAGTTCTCCAATAATCTTACATACTGTGTATCCTTGAGTATACACTGACCTGAATATCAGCCGAGGAACCTAATTGTACCACAAAAGCTGCATTAAAAATGTGCTGGAAAAACTCAGCTTACACATGAGTAAATACCGTATCTATTTATTAGTTTACGCTCTCTCTCCCCCAATAGGATAGATGCATTCCATGGTCTAAGAGCATCGTGTGTTTTATACTTCCTTTGTAGTTACCTAGCTACCGCCGTGTGTCAGGAGAAAGATGAAGCTTTCTACTCCTCTGAAAATGTACTGCTTCAGAAACCCACAGGGATATTGCTAATCTGCCTAATAGCATCACTATGGAGCTATCAGAATTGAAACTGTGGCAGGAAGTTCAATCCTTGCTGGTGGCTGTGCCTACACAAATCCAAGCGATGCTCTTCACAGAGACTACGCTATAGAGAGTTGTAGCCATGAGTGGAAACCTACTCAATTGCACCTAGCAACAAAGACAGCCACCGCAGCAATAACAGCAACGACGTAGGAACTCCATGGAGCAGCCCTGAGGGTCTGAGTTCATAGTGACTCCATAGAAGAGAGTAGAACTGGCCCACTGGGTTTCGCAGGCTGTAAATCTTTACAGGAATCGAGAGCCTCACTTTTCTCTGTGAAGTAGCTGGCGGCTTTAAATTGGTGACTTTGTAGTTAGCAGTCCAATACCAAATGCACTATAGGATGGCCACACATTGGAATGGAGTCGAGGGCAGTGAGTTTACTTTCCTTGGCTTGAGAGACTGAACTATAAACCCATGGCCTTTCAAGAATGTCCCATGCATAGTACCATTGTAGGATAGAGGAGAATTCTCCCTTCTTGTTTCTGAAACTTTCATCTTTACAGGAGCAGACAGCCTCGTCTTTCTCCTGCGGAGAGCCTGGTCGGTCCAAATGGCTGATTTTACAGTGAACAGCTCAGTGCTTAACCCAGCGTGCCACCAGATCTTCTTTGTCTGAACCATAGTAGGTGCTTGAGAAATGTATTTTAAGTTAACGTATGAACGTTGTATGCATTCACACAGGAGACAGGCATTTTCTTTTTTGCTGAAGAATGAATCACTTTTGAGGCAGTGGCTCTCAGATGTTAGGATGAATGAAAGTCATCAAGATGGCCTTTTAAAATACTAGTTTCTAGACACCGCACCCAAAGACCCTCATGCAGTAGGCCTGGGATGGAGCCTGATCATTTGCATTTTGACACAGTTCTAGGTGTGCCTGATGCTCCTGGTCCAGAGCACACCACTTTGAGAACTGCTGCTGTCAGGCCCCGATAATAATGATGACGCTGTGAACAGAGATTGTGCCTCTGTTGGTGTCACATGGGGTTTCAGAGTTACCGGCCCAAAAGCTTGATCTAACTTAAGCTGTAAGCTTGCTATAAACGTTTAATAATCCCTTAGATCTATAGCGAGAATCTCTGGGTGGAGCAAACGGTTAACATGCCCAGGAACAAAACAAGTTAGGTTGGTGTCCACCAGAAGCACCTTGAGAGGAAGGCCCGGATCTCCCCTTCTGAAAGATCTGCCATTGAAAAATCCCACGCGGCTCACATCTACTCTGATACACATGGGGTTGGTCACCTTGAGTTGGATTTGGCTTGACAGCAACTGGTTTATATCAAGAACATCAGGTGTCTTAAAGGCACCTGAACTTTGGGTTAGCACTTAATGACTGTGCCACCAGTCCTCATATCAGACTCACTAGACCTGCATTTATCAATGTTAGCTGTTCATCAAACTCAGGCAAGACCAAACTCACTGCCACGGAGTCAATTCTGACTCATGGTGACCCTTTAAGACAGAGTAAGACTGCCCCAGCTTCCAAGACTGCAAATTGTTATGAGAATAGATACCCTCATCTTTCTCCCTCAGAGTGGCTGGTGGTTTGGAATCGCTAGCTTTGTAGGTTAGCAGTGCAATGCATAACCTCCTGTACACCACACACACGCAAAACAGATGGTTGGGCTCTATTCTAGAAATCTGAATTTTATCAATCCCGGTGATTTATATACTTTTTAAATCTTCATGAAGATGACCCTGATGAACAATTGTACTTAACTACTAAGGTGACATAGGCAGAGCTGTAGAGTTAAAGGCAAGATCATCATTTTGTAATCTTTCATAATAAAAGATGAAATAATGAAAAAATAAATGAAATGGGCAACAACCTTAAAAGTTATGGGAAGAACAATAAAAGAAAATTTATAGGCTGAAATAAAAATGAAAAAAAGGGAGTGCATCTCAGGAAGTTAGAAAATTAAAGCAGATAGAAAAGAAAATTTAATCCAGACAGCAAATCTTGAAGAAAGTAAAACAGAAGCCGCTGAGAAATATACAAGGGCCAAGAAATTTTAAAATCTTTGATGAAACAGGAAAAAGAATTATGCCTTATTTCTAAGACAAAGAAAACAAAACATGACTTAGGTGAAGGTTTTTAAAGTAGATCATCATTTTTTTGGTTTTTGTTTTTGGGCATCACTGCCTTTGGTGGTCGTGGGTGCTACCTAGTGGTGCTCCTGAGAGCCGCCACTGGATTTGAACAGCCAAGCCCGCGGGCTGCAGTCCCGCACTCAACCACTTATGCCACCAGGGCTCAGCCTCATCATTTTTACATTCAACAATTTTATCTAACCTCATTCTGTTCAATCTCCACCATTACAATCACTTGTCTCATTTCCTTCCCTTACTGTTCCCTTTCTCCTTTCTTAATCCACTGAACTTGGTCCTTGGAGAAAATCTGCTCTTTGTATTTTTTCATGGTTGGGTGTTCTCACACACGGGTATTAGACCTGAAGAATCATTGGGAACTATAGCCTTGTGAGTTCTACTAGTCTCTTTAAGCAGGAAGTTTATGCTCTTTTCTAATTTTGAGTTCTCTTGCACACTTTTCTTTGACTCTCTTCAGGGCTTTCAAAGATGATCCTTTCAGAGCAGCTGTCAGAGGCAGCCAGGCACCACCTAGTTCTTCTGGTCTCAGGGTTGTGGTTTGTAGTGTGCACGATCATTGGCCCACCAGACAGTTTTGTTTTTCCATGTGCCTTTTGTGTTGCCATGCCTGGGTGCTTAGGACCATCGTCTTGGGAGGCACTATGGTCCATTGTCATTGCATGGCTCACAAATCAATGTCATATCTCCTATTTTGGTGAGTAACAACTGGGATCTCATGAGTAGGCATCTAAGGTGCAGATAGCAGTCTCTCTTTTTCTGGAGGAAAGAAAAGTCCTCAAACAAACTCGCCAGCATCGAGTCAATGCTGACTCAGAATAACTCTAGGGGACAGGAGAGAACGGACTCAGAGACTGTCACTCTTTAGCAGAGACAGTTTCAGAGACTAACTCTTTAGCAGAACAGAAAGCATCGTTTTACTCTTGTGGAGTGACGTGACTGAGGCTTTGAAATTGTGGACTTTGTGGATTGCAGCCCATTGTGTAACCACTATGCAACCGGAGCTTCTGGAGAAAAGAAGAGCAATGAAAACTGAAATCGAAGCGAGAAAATGGTTAGGAACATTGACTCAAGAACTTAAAATAATGACAAAAGTGTTCCCTTAATTAAACAAATATCAAGTAGCTATGTCCTAGGCAGAGATATCTGGCAGAAATATAATAGACAAACACACCAGCCCTATTAGTCCTTTCCATGATCCTGAGCATCAAAATCTGATAAACCACACATTGAACCATATAACCAAGCCAACTCATAGAAGACAGAGTCGAACTGCCCCAGTGAGTTTCTGAGACTGTAACTTTTTCTTTTTCACTTCAAAAAAATCATTGCATTGGAGGTTCATACAACTCTTACTCCAATACTTACATGCATCTATTGTGAGACTAACTCTTTACGGGAGGAACAAGAGAAATGAAAACCAAAATCAGTTGCCCTTCAGCTGATGACAACTCATGGCAATCAATGTGATACAAGAGAGAGCTGTGCTCTACTGGGCTTTCAGCCCCTGACTTTAGAGACTAGATAACCAGGACTTTCTACCAAGGAGACTTCTGGTGGACTGGAACTGTCAACATCTGGGTGAACAGGTAACTGTTTGTTACCTCCTAGGGGCTCCATATACAGATAAAGTGAAGGAGTACAATGCAAATGAGAGGGCAAGAAACAAAATTCAATTATACTTCAAAAGAATCCCAAGCCTATGATGACATATAATACATCAAATCACAAAGTCCACTAATTTTAAGCAATGTTTACTGTAGATAGATGCCAAAAAGGTATTCAATAAAATGGAATAGTTTCTGATCCAGGTCTTCTTAGAATATTAAGACTAGGAGGCTATTTTCTTATCCTGATTAAACTTATCTAACTCCAAGAGTCAACATTATACTTCCTGGCAAGATAGGGAAGCATCCATTTAAATCAGAGATGAGAGATGAATTTTTGCTGTCATCTTTGTGATTCAGCATTGTCCAGAAGCTCAGGCAGATTCTATAAACCATGAAAATAATAAGAATAACTTAGAAAGTGGGAAACAAAATTGTGGTTAGATGATAATAATATGATTAGACATACCTAGGAAATCCAGGGCAACAAGTAAATAATGTCTTGAAGTAATAAGCAAGTTCATCAGAACAGAGTGACTGCAGGATAAATATATAAGAACCAATGACATTTCTGTACAATGGCAATAAACCTGTAAGAAGATATAATGGCAGCCGAAACTATGAATTATCAAGAACTGTGTGACACCTCCATGAAGAAACCCACAAGATTTTATTGCACAATATAAGAGAGGATTTGAATAAATGGATATGCATATTGTACTTTTGAAGCAGAATAGCTTAATGTCAAGTGATGCTACTGTGACGCAAATTAGCACCTTTCACGTGGTTCAGTCAAAAGCCAGCTGAGATGGCCTGGTTAGCCTGACAAACTACAAAAGATTAAACAATTTTAAAATGAGCCAAGAAAAGTTTGAAAGTAAGCAAGGGGGGAGCCTCTAGGGAGGGGTGGGAGCGGGAGTGGGACCTGCCTTCCTAGATAATAACATATAACCCTGAAACCACAGATGCAGTAAGGAACTGTATCAAGATCCAAAGTTCAGAACAAAAGTCAGGGCCAGATCGTAGAGTGTGCCAGGGCTCCTGGCATAGCATGACTCGCAGGACAACAGGTGCCAAAGCCCTGTTGTGGAAAGCACATTGAACAGCTGAGAGCTAACGTGGCTAGAGCGTAAACATGCAGACCACTCAAATTGGTACAACCAAATAAGAAAGCAATTGAACGTGCTTTTTAAGAAGATGAATCTAAAATGTGAACAACTTAACTCTAAACATGTTTGCATATCAATAATGAATTCTCTTTGTCCTAATCTCTTTCAAAGAATCTTAAAAGGGCATAACCACAGATTCAGATCCATTATTAAGAGTGGGTGGCTGGTACAGCTAGAAACTTGGAGAATCCAGGACAGATGATCCCTTTAGGACCAGTGGGGAGAGTGGCAACACTGGGAGGTGAGAGGGAGGACCTAAGTACAGCCTCCTCCCTGGGACAAAGGGGGAGTGGGCAAAGGGAGACCTCAGATAGCGTTTGACAAGACAAAATTACAATAGTTTATAAATTATCAAAAGTCCCTGAGGGAGTAGGGACCGAGGAGGGGGTGGAAAAAGGAGGAGGCAATATCAGGGGCTTAAGTGGAAGGGAAAAGTGTCAAGAAGGATGATGGCATCAAAGGTACAAATGTGCTTTGTACACAATAGATGGATCGATGGATTGTGCTAAGAGTCCGGGAGCCTCGCTTAAAATGATTTTTTAAAAAAAGAGTGGGTAGCATGGTGGATACGAGTTGGGTGCAAGCCAAGAAGTCAGCAGTTCGAAACCACTCCTCCAGAGAAAGAGGTTTACTCCTCCCATAAACAGTGATACCGTCTCTGAAATGACAGGGGAAGTCGTCACCTCCAATCGCTGTGTGAAACAGATTACATAACTCATGTGTCTAACACATAGGAAAAGGTAAGCATTAAAACCCTCAGACTCAGTTCAACTGCTATCTCTTCAATGAACCCTTCCTGGCTTACCCAATCACAGGAATATCCCCTTCTCTAAGGTGGAGTAGCGGTTCCCTATCGGCCTGCGATTCTCATGGCCAATAGTAAGAAGCCAGAAGCAGCTGTGTAAGAAAGATGGGGCTCTCCATCCTTGCCAACTGTTTGCTACAGTCTCAGAAACCCACAAGTCAGCATCGACTCGATGGCAAATGAGTTTGCCTTGAGGTTTCCTCTGACCAGAGCATCTCTGTCTCTCCTCTTGCCCCACTTAGGAAACAGTACTTCGTCACCCTTCTGGAGCGGAAGCTGGTGTTCATTTACATGGAAGATCTGTGTGCATGAGGCTTGTGTGGGCACACCAGATCCTGTGCTCCCGATTAAGGCTCTGCTGTCACCATCTTGAGCATTTTGGCGCTTCTTGAACAAGGTCTCCTGCACTGTCATGGTGAATTCTGTCACCAGTCCTGTTCAGTAAAATAGCCCATTTTACTGATTCCACAATCTTTCAACAAAGGGGCAGTAGTAGTTTGGGAGACTGGGTTCAGGGCATCATTAAAGGGATGGCTTTTTTGTGGCTCATCAGTGAACCTAGGGTTCCTTCCTCTCCAGTCTGGTTCTCTCTGCTTCCTGAGTTATTCATGAGTGACCACTCCTCTTCTGCCACAGAAGCTGACTGCTGTCCGTCCTCCAGATAGGAGACAGTCTGCAGATCCCCACAGTTGGCTACCTCTCTCCACCCCACCTTCCCTCCATCCATCCAGTAACTCCACTCTCACCACTGGCCCGGGGGGGTTCATCCACTCCGGATTCCCTGTGTTTCCAGTTCTATCTTGGACTTGCAAGATAGAGTTGAGACCATGATAGTTGGGGAAAGGAAGCCTTCAGAAACTAGAGGAAAGTTTTATGCTTCATTGTTACCTCACTGCATTCTTAAAACATTTGCTTTCTATTTAAGCTCTTGGCACTGGAACCTCATTTTCCCCTCCTTCCCCACTCCCCTCTCCCTCATGAACCCTTGATAACTTATAAATTATTATTACTTTGTCATATCTTACGCTTTCAGATGTCTCCATTCACCCACTATGGCATTGTCCACACCCCAGGGAAGAGGTTATATCTAGATCCTTGTAATCAGTTCCCCCTCTATAGCCTACCTTCCCTCCATCCTCAGGTTTTATATATCTCACCATTGGTCCTAAAGGAATCATCTGTCCTGGATTCCCCATGTTTCCAGTTCCTATATGTTCCACTGGACATCCTCTGGTCTAGCCAGATTTACAAAATGGGAAGGGGGAGGAAGTACTGAAGAACTAAAGGACAGTTGTATGTTTCATCATTGCTACACAGCACCTTAACTGGTCTGTCTCCTCCCTGCAATGCCTCTGTGAGGTAAAGTCTGTCACCTACAGATGGGCTTTGGGTCCCCAATCTGTACTCCCCCTCATTGATAATGATATAACTTTTAGTTCTTTGATGTTTGATACATTTGATCCCTTAAACACCTTGTGATCACACAGGCTGGTGTGCTTCTTCCATGTGGGCTTTGTTGCTTCTGAGCTAGATGGCCACTTTTTTACCTTCAAGCCTTTAAGACTCCAGACGTTATATCTTTTGATAGCCGAGGACCATCAGCATACTTCACCACATTTGCTTATGCACACATTTGTCTTCAGTGATCATGTCAGGAAGGTGAGCATCACGGAATGCCAATTTAATAGAACAAAATGTTATTGCATTGAGGGGGTACTTGAGTGGAGGGCTAATGTCCCTCTGCTCAACACCATTTTTTCAGAACACCAGAGGAAGCCAAGATTCATAGCAGAGAGAGCCATGGGACAGAGGCAGGAGACAGATGTCATTCATGAGTTGTCATGATATTCACACTTGAGACTGAGTTCCCTCACAGGTAAAATGGTGATGCTATCACTTATCCTCCCTGACATCATAAGGCTATCATGTGGGTTAAATGGGATAGGGAAAAGTCCACTGAAATTTTCAAGTGCAGACGTAGGGAGGAGTGGGCAGGGGGAGATGTCAGGCAGTGTAAGATATGACAAAACAATAATGACTGCAGAGTAATGAGGACTTGGAGGGGGAAAGGTTGGAGGGGGAAGGAATGGGGGCTCATATCAAAGGCCCAGTGGAATGGCAGATGCTGGTAGAATGTTGATGAGGGCATACAAGTGGGGGTGCTTGCCACAGTATATGTAACTATATATTGAACTATGTACGATGAAAAGCGATGCATGAGCCCCCAATAAAATGACTTAAAAATTTTTCAAGTATCAGTATATGAAAACTGTACCTCGTAGCTCCTATTTTTACCAATCTAGGTATAGAATCAAAGTTCACTTTGATTTTCCATCTTGGCATACTTCTACTTTCCAATAGTGGTTGGCTCATGTCTATTGGCAGATGGAATCGTATCCATTAAGGGCTAGTGGGTAGTGAGCTCATCTTGGACTGCTGACTGCGAAGTCTATTCTTTGAAACCACCAGGAACTCTATGGGAAGCAGATGGGACTCTCTACTCCTTTAAAAATTGGCAGTCTGGAGGGAGGGAGGGTACTTTGAGAGTGGTGGTAATAATGGGTGTGTAAATGTGGCCTGCATACAATTGATGTTGTTAGGGATTGTGATGGGAGTTGTATGGGCCCCAATAAAATGATTCATTAAAAAAGGGGGGGAGGGGAAAGGGGAGCTTTTTTGTTGTTGTTAAAGAGGAGCTTGTACCAAGGGCTCAAGTGGAAAATGTTTGGAAAAGTATGTGGTAGCATGTGTGCAAATGTGCTTGATACAAATGATGTACTGAATGTTGTAGTAGCTGTAAGAGCCCCCAATAAAATTATTTAATAAATAAATAAATAAACAGATAGATAGATAATAGGAAAAAAATGGCAGTCTCTGGAACCCACCAGGGCAGTTCTACACTGAGTGGCCCCGATTGCAGTGAGAAAAAGGCTAAGTGGCACCATTTCCTTGACACCTACGTGTAGTTTCAGAAGCTAGATCTTAGAGGAGGTGGGAGGGACATATGGCCGTGTGGTGATGAGGGAGGCAGTCTATCAGTTTTCTGTGACTATTTTAAAAAAAATTACCATAGACTTGGTGGCTTAAAACAACATAAGTGTGTTCTTGGTTCTGGGATGAAAGCAGGGTGTCAGTCAACAGGGCTATACTTCTTCCAGAGACTCGGGGAAGTATCTATTCTTTGCCTCTTCCTGCCTTGGGTGGCTGCTGGCATGCTTGAATTTGGGCTGCACTGCCTCAGACTTTGTCTCTGTGGTCACGTCGCTTTCTTTGTGTGTGATGAAATCTTCCTCTGTATCTTATAAGGACATGTATGCCTGCATCATGGGTTTTCCAAAAGAATTCCCCATGTCAACGTCTCTAGCTTCATCTGTTTAAGATCAAGACCCTCTTTTGCCACGTATGGTTGCATTTACCAAGGGAAGGTATCAGGGCCTAGATATCTTTTGTCTTCTAGGGGGACGTGGGTGGAGGCACTTGAACAACGGCATCATCCTTGCTCAGGAGTTTGGAACTGATCCGAGGGCAGCAGGAAGATCTTAGAAGGCTTCAAGAATCTGTCAGCATGTGGGTACAGGCTGGAGAAGCAGAAGGACTAGCAGTGGGGGGGTGGGATGATGGGTGGGGGCGTGGTCCAGATAGAGTGAGGCTGCAGTACAGGTGAGCACCCCTGCACTGAAGTCAACCCTGCCTCCCATTCTAGGCAGTGGAGAGTGTGTGGCTTTTGGTTGATTATTTTTTTCTTTAATTAAATACTTTTATTGGGAGCTCATACATCTCATCACAACCCATACATTCATCCATTTTGTCAATCACATTTGCACCTATGCTACCACCTTTATTTTCTTTCTTTCTTTCTTTTTTGGTTTTCAAAATATTTGAATATTTATTGCACCAAACTAACTGTCAGTTGATTATAACTAATTGCAACCTTATAAGTGGAACCTCTGTAAGTTTCTGGGGTAGTAAATTTTTACGAGAGCAATAGTCTCACCTTTCTGTTTTTTTCCCTTTAATTTTCATTTTTCGTTTTATTTTTATCTATTTAAAAATCATTTTATTGAGGGCTCTTACGACTCATCACAATCCCAACATACATCCATTTTGTCAAACATATTTATACATTTGTTGCATTCATCATTTTCAAAACATTTTCTTTCTATTTGAGCCCTTGGTAATGGTTCCTCATTTTCCCCCTCTGTCCCTATTCCCTTTCCCTCATGAACCCTGGATAATTTATAAGTTATTATTTTGTCATATCTTACACTGCCCGATGTCTCCCTCCACCCACTTTTCTGTTGTCCATCCCCCAGGGAGGAGGTTATATGTAGGTCCTTATGATCCGTTTCCCCTTTCGAACCCACCTTCACTCCACCCTCCTGGTATTGCCACACTCACTACTGGTCCTGAAGGGATCATCTGTCCTGGATTCCCTTGGTTTCTAGTTCCTATTGGTACCAGTGTACATTCTTTGTTATAGCCAGATTTATAAGATTTGTAAGAGAATTGGGATCATGATTTGGGGTGAGGGGGGAGGGAAGGAGGAAGTATCATTGCTACACTGTGCCCAGACGGCTGATCTCCCTGCTGTGACCTCTCAGCAAAGGGATGTCCAGTTGCCTACAGATTAGTCTTGGGTACCCACTCTGCTCATTCACAATGATAGGATTCTTTTGTTCTTTGATACCTGATCCCTGATCCCTTCAATACCTTGTGATCACACAGGCAGGTATGCTTCTTCCATGTGGGTCATGTTGCTTCTAAACTAGATGGCTGCTTGTTTATCTTCAAGCCCTTAAACCCCCGGACACTGTGTCTTATGATAGCTGCACACCATAAACCTTCTTCACCACATTTTCTTATGCACCCGTTTGTCTTCAATGTTCACATTAGGAAGGTGAGCACACACTGATATGATTTTTTTGTTCTTTGATATCTGATTTCTGATCCCTTCAACAGCTCGTGATCACACAAGCTGGTGTGCTTCTTCCACCTGGGTTTTGTTGCTTCTGAGCTAAATGGACGCTTTTTTACCTTCAAGCCTTTAAGACCCCAGACACTATGTCTTTTGACAGCTGGGCACCATCAGCTTTCTTCACCACACTTCCTTATGTACACATTTGTCTTTAGCGATCTTGTCAGGAAGGTGAGCATCATAGAATGACAATTTAATAGAACAAAGTGATCTTGCATTGTGGAAGTACTTGAGTGGAGGCCTAATGTCCAACTGCTACCTTAATACTAAACCTATAAATATATGCACATAGATCTATTCCCCCATCATCATTTATAAATATATTTATATATGTACATGTTGTATTTAGATCTCTATAAATGCCCCTTGCCTCCTAGTTCTTTCTTGTATTTCCTTTTACTTTCCTCTTGTCCCACTATCATTTTCAGCCTTCATTTGGGTTTCAGTAATTCCTCTCAGTTACATTGCCCTTGATCAATCTATACCAAGCCTCTTGCACTCTTCTTGTAACTGATTTTGAATCACTTGTTGTTCCCTTTTCCCTGGGTTAGTTAATGCAACTTCTTTTCTTCCACTTCCCCCTCTCCCATGTCCCCCCCGCAAACATTGGCCCCATTTTTTTCTCCTCCAGATTGTTTATCCAGCCTATCTTATGTAGAAAAAAAGCCTATCTTATCATAAAAAAGACAGAATCATACAAAGCGACACCATAAAATAAAATGAAAGCAGCATATAAATTAAACAAACAAAACCAACAAAAAAATCAAACAACAAACAAACAAAGCCTATAAGCAGTTCAAGGTCTGCTTGTTGACCCTCAGGAGTGCTCTCTGGTTGGGTCTGATGGGGTGCTATGCCCTGGTCCCAATGTCTATTTTTGGTATTCTCTTTGGACTTCCTTGTTCTGCTTTTCTTGCTGTTCTGTCGCACACCCTTAGTGTGGTGGGGTCAGATCAGATATAAATCCCACACTGTGTCTCCAGTGTTGTTCCCTGCAGGGTCATGGGTCAGTGCAGGAGTCTCACCTCATAGTGGGGCCGGCCACATCGTCCTCTCTGTTCATTGATTGCTCTGGGCAGAGCTGTCCTCCTCAAGGCTTGATGGCCAGAGTGTGCTCCGCTTCCTTCCTCCCCTTTCATTTGCTCCCACTTCTGTCTGGGTATGGTAAGTCAGTTCCTTTCCCCCACCAGAAGGTCTAGTATCATTCTCTGTGGCACACACTTCCAGGGTGGAGGTCAGGCTGGTTCTGGTTGGGGTCAGCCCTATAGTCCAATCTTTTAATGGATTCCTCTACATGTTGTGTTGTCCTCCTGGTTTGATGCATCTTGATGGGGTCTGTATTCACAATCCAATTCTAGCTTAACATGATTGCTTCCAGCTCTCCCCATGAAATGACATGCTTCATGTGATCACCTGTGCTTTTCAGTGCTGCATAGTACTCCATTGTGTGTATGTTTCAGAGTTTGCTAATCCACTCATCTACTGATGGAAACCTAGGCTGTTTCCAAGTCTTTGTGATTGTGAATTGTGCTGCAATAAACATTGGAGTGCAGATGACTGGGCCTGTTTTATTTCTTGCCTCCCCTGAGTATATGCCCAGTAGAGGAATGACTGGGTCATAAAGTAGATCAATTTCCATTTTCTTTAGGTATTGACAGATTGCTTTCCACAGTGGTTGTATAGATCTACATAACCACCAGCAGTGGAGCAGATTTCCTATCTCACTGCATCCCCTCCACCATTTGTTGCTTTCTGATTATCTGATTTGGGCTAACCTCAGAGGTATTAGGTAGTATCTTATGGTTGTTTTAATTTACATTTCTTTTGTGGCTAATAAATGGAAACACCTTCTCATATGCTTGTTGGCCATATGCGTCTCCTCCCTCGTGAAAGTTCTTTTCAGTTCTTTTGCCCACTTCCTTAGGGGGTTAACTGTTTTCCTCTTTTTGCAGGCCATGAGGCCACCATCATTTTCAAAGCATTTTCTTTCCACTTCAGCCCTTGATATCAGCCCCTCATTTTCCCCACTCTCTCCCCTGCCCTCCCCTCCCATGAACCATTGATAAGCTATGGATTATTATTTTTATATCTCACATCATCCTCCACCACCCATCACCCACTCTTCTGCTTCTTCCCCTGAGTGAGGGTTGTATGTTGTGTTCAATTTCCCACCTTTCTCTGATCCTCCTGGTATCTCTATTCTCACTATTGGCCCTGAGGGGTCTATCCTTCCTGGATTCCTTTTGTTGTGAGCTCTTATCTGTAGCAGTGTGCATGTGCTGGCCTAATCCAGTTCTTAAAGTCAGAAGTTATTCTGTGAAGTTCCCTGAGATGTCAGATATTCTGAGCTCACCCACACCCAAGCTCTACACCCAAATGTCAATATTTGGCTGTGCAACTGTTCTCATGTCCTCTTTTTTCAGGAAAATATTGAAACACATAGAAGCTTCACTCACCACTAACATCAAATCTTAACTTTTACAGGCACCTTTTTAATGACTAACAAAATTTTAAGAGAGCAACTTGGTTGGAATTTCAGGAAATAGGAATCAGTTGATGGGGCAGTTGAAAGGAAGTGAATATTTTCTTTATAAATTATCCATAAATTATTATTATTGT
Organism: Nesogale talazaci; assembly: GCA_004026705.1. Taxonomy (NCBI): domain Eukaryota; kingdom Metazoa; phylum Chordata; class Mammalia; order Afrosoricida; family Tenrecidae; genus Nesogale; species Nesogale talazaci. Next base: position 86,401 of record PVJH01006269.1, read on the forward strand.
TTTCATATCTTATACTGACTGCTATCACCCTTCACCCATGTTTCAGTTGTTTCCCCTCCTTATTTTTTTGGGGGGGGCAGAATGGATATATATCAATTACTGTGATTGGTTCTTCCTTTCTCCCCCCACCTCCCCCTACCCTCATAGTTTCAATACTCACATTACTGTTCCTGAGGGGGTTATCTATCTTGGATTCCAAGTGTCAAGAGTTCTTTTCTCTACCAGGCCCACGTCATACTTAAGGTTTTTCCCCCCAAATCCTCTCTCACTCTCAGACCACTGGTGCTAATGTATAATTAGAAATATAGGCCTAGGAAAGGTAGAGTGATCAAAATCTAAAGCTCTATGATTTAGTTATTTTTCAAGATACCAGTGGCCTCACTTTACTAAAGTCTCATCATATTTCTTATATGTCTGAAATGTAATTCCAAATATCTTTGGTGCTTTATAGTCCACTCTTCAGGTTTATCCCTCAGTCCTGGAAGCACATACCACGCTACTGTGAGGGAAAATGAAACACCAAGGTCTTAAATTCCCTTTCTCAGCCCTACAATAATTTATCAACAATAATCACATGAATATGTTCATACTTTGAAAAAAAAGTTTCGTCCTAGAATGTTGGGGGTGCCATGAAAAAGACAGAAAAGGTATTACAAATGCTGTCCCCTCAAAGCAAACCTTGTTCTCTCAATAAAGCATCAGTGTGCTCTGATGAAGAGTGGCTCTTTATGTTCTTCTGAAGAAGTCCTGGCGGTGTATTGTCCATGCACCGGGCTCTGATCCCTCTGGTCAGCAGTTTAAAACCAGCAGCTGCTTTGCTGGAGAAAGCCTACTTAAGCCCACAAGGCATCGCTAAGAGTCAGCGTGGACTTGATGGCAGCAAGTTTAGCTTTTGGGTTGGCAAAAAGCAAATGGCTCCAGTCCTGCCTTAGTGGATGGCAGCTCGCAGGGGGCCTCTGCAGAGAGCGATCAATGTGCATGTCACTGTTGTAACATTGCCTATTCGATAGAGACTCCTGCCATTTGTTTTACGGCTGTGTTTCTACCGTCTGGAGGGTAGGAAGGTGGGTAATGACCTGCTGAAAATTGTTTACACGCTTGTAGATGCCCCTGCGCATTTAGTTGCAAGCTTATTTTAAAGGAAGGGAAAGGACTCATTTTGGAAACTAATGGGGAAGAAAAATAAAAGGGGTTGCTTAGGGAAAGTAAGTAAAAAATTTTAAGAGATTTTAGCACATAAGGAAATTATGATTTCTATAAGAATATACCCTTAATTTTACTTCCTTGTTTCTCTCTCTTGAAACATAAGCATCAGCTATGAAAAAGTAAGAAGTCATTTATACTTGTCTCAGGAAGAAGTTTATATCTCTAGTTTAAAGTCAACCTGATTTGGTCCTTCTGCTCTACTATTTAAATATAACCCGTCCTACCTCCCCTCAAATCCACTCCCTTAATTGACATGTTAACTTTTTTACATAAAAATTTCCACATAACATATGGGTTTGAAAATATTTAAAAACACATGGAAGTCTATTTATTTAATATATGTTTAATTAAGATAACACTATTCTAATTCAACCCATTGTTATAGAGTTCTGATGTGTCTTGTGTTCTAGATGCTGAGTACTGTGAGCACTGAATGAGACAACTAAAATCCCTGGACCCAGTTATGGTCAGGAGTTCTTAATTTTTTTTCTGAAGCACTTTTCAGATATGAAATAGCTTTGGCTTAGACACAGTACATGAGATGTGGGTATTATGCTTCAGAACCACTTTAACATTTGATGGCTTCTCAAAATGTTAAACATAGAATTACTTTAAGTTTTAGCGTTTATGCTCGTGGGCTGTATACTTCAAATAATTGAATATAGGAACTAAAAGAGATACATGTTCATAGCAGCATTATCCACAATAATCAAAAGATGGAAAGAAGCCAAGTATTGATCAATGAATAAACAAAATGTGCTATACTTTGGAATAGTATTCACCAAATAAGCAAAATTATTTTCTGATGGATATTGTGGTTTGGTTGAATGCTGAAAGCACTATATGAAGGCAAATAAGCCTAATATAAAAGGACAAATATTGTATTGTATTATTCCAGGTATGAAGTACTTAGACTGGGCATAGAGAGAGAAAGTGGATTTGTGGTTACTAGGAGAGGTGCATTGGATAGGTCTGCTGCACAAGATAGTGATGATGGCAACAAGTGTACAAATGTGGACTGCATACAGTTGATGTATGTATTGATCATGATGGGAGTTGTATGAGCCCCCAATAAAATGATTTATAAAAAATACATACAAACATACATACACACATGTATGTATATGTATATATATATATATATATATATATATATATTGCTTGTTCAAGTTGAGTGAAACACAGGATCTAGAGCAGTGGTTCTCAAACTGCCTAATACTGTGACCCTTTAATACAGTTCCTCATGTTGTGCTGAACCCAACCATAGAATTATTTTCATTGCTACTTCGTAACTGTAATGTTGCTACTGCTAGGAATCATAAAGTAAGGATCTGATAAGCACGATGTATTTTCATTCTTACAAATTGAAAATAATTAAAGCATAGTGATTAATCACAAACAATATGTAACTATATATTGTGAAATATTTATTTCTAATTACAAATAAATGAAATTTTGTCTTGGAAAAAAAAGTATTGAGGAACAAAGATGTCACATGGAGAACCAAAACACACCTGATCCAAGTTGTGGTGTTGTAAATTGCCTCTTATACATGTGGCAGTTACAGAATAGATAAGTAAGACCAAAGATAAAATGATGCGTTTGAGCTAAGGTGTTGGTGAAGATTACGGAAAGCACTATGGACTTCCAGAAGAACAAATAAATGTGTCGTGGATTGCTAGATTGCTCATTAGAAGTAGGGGTGGCAAGACCTTTGATTATGGACTTTAAATATCTTATTAGAGATGGCCAGTATCTAGAAAGGGATCTTATCCTTGGTCAAATAGAGGATCATTGCAAAAGACAAAGTCATCCCTCTGCCCCCCCGCCCCCAAATGGGAAGAACAACAGAAATATTGGTGAAGGGAGACAGCAGGAAGGTGTAAGATCTGAAAATAATTTATAATTTATCAGGGGTCTATGAGGATAGGAGGGTGAGGGAGGGAAGAAAAAAGAGGAGTGAATACCAAAGTTTGAAGCAGAAGAAAATGTTTTGAAAAGGATGATGGAAACATATGTACACATGTGCTTGATATATTGGATGTATGAGAGCTGTAACAGCCCCCAATAAAATGATCTATTAATTTTAAAAAAGAAAAAGATAAAAACTCAATAAGATAAATAAAACTTTTGCAGAAAGGTAGTGATAACAATTACTCAATATAATAATGTGGATAATTTCACTGGGTTGTACTGAGTTATGCATTTAAACCTAGGAAAAAGGAAATTTACTATACATATGTCTATGTATATACATATATACACATGTCTATGTATCTATAATTTTAAAAGTATTGTTACGAAACTTCAGAAATCTTTACTAAATAAAACTATCCAAATGTGATCCTTGGCGTATCCTCTGCGAGCAAGGTCTATACTCTTCTGAAGATGCTATTTTCATATCTATGAGGAGTCTTGCATGTTGGGCTGCTAACTGCAGGATCAGCTTTTCAAAAATATCAGCCGCTACTACGGCAAAAAATGAGACTTTCTACTCCTGTTAAATATTACTTTGGGTGAACTACCTCAGACAAACTTGTAATCTCAGGACTTAAGACTGAAAATCCCTGGTGTCTGAGGAAGTAGAAGACAGCTGAACCAAAATCATTGAATTATCTGTAAGGGGCAACCCTGATCTTGCTACATCTATGCCCTACATACCACATTAAGATATATATTATTCTGGAAAACCTGTGACTGACATTCTCAGTTAATATTATTGTAAATTTTCCCTGAGAACCAACTCCCATTGTTTGTATAAATAGTGTCTAGCCACTCAAGGACTGGTTCCATACAAGTGAACACTTCAGATTATCCTACAGGTTATCCTGCATTGGCCCAATATCCCTCTTTCAACAGTGCTTTAAAAAAATTAGTCCCAGGGGCTAATCAAATCAATAGGATCAGAAGATCAATAAGAATCTCTACCATAAATTAACAAGGAGATTTTAAAAGGAAACCGAAGGCAGATAAAACAGAATTAAAAATAGGTCCAGGAATGGGCCTTGCACTCACACTAAATCCTAGCTCCAATTTAAGAACAATTAGTTCTTACATCATGGCCCTCAGGAAGGGAACACAGAAGATATGGGTGCTGTAGAAAACTGTGGTGAAAAAATTAGATGATGCCTGTTATCAAAGGAAAATGTCTGGGGTCTTAAAAGCTTGTTTCCAAACAAGCAGTCATCTAACTGAGTGGTCAACTAAATCCACATGGAAAAGCATACCAACAGAAGGATTGCAAATCATATAATCCAAAGCCAAAGGAGGGGATAGTATCAGAGGCTAAATTGTGAGAATCAGGTTTGCAAGAGGCTATGGATGACAGTGGGAGCCCAAGATACATTTGTGAGACCGATGTAGGAAATAAGCCTCCATTGATTTCTCGCTGTCCAGAATAGAGGGATGAGTAGAACCTGGTTACCAAACAGAATGCATTGAAGAGATGATTACAGAAGATCAAGATGATAAACTTGACTTCACTGGTTAAAACTTCGTCAGTTTATCCTCTCTCTGATGCCCATCACACATGATCCACTTTTCAATATTTCTGTATTTTTTTTGCATTTTCTTTATTTACATTGGGTTTATCTCAAATATGTATATTATTGAGGGTGTCCCTCTTGAAATTCTGGAATATGTTTTTCGTTACAGGAAACCCAGGATTGATGAACCTAGAGGGACAGCAAGTAGAATAAGGACTTGGAGTGGGGTGGACAGGTGAAATGGGAACTGATGTCAAGGAGTTCAAGAAGGAAAAGAATGTTTGGAAACTGATTGTGGTAGCAATTTTTCAATACTGCTTGATGTGATTGAACTATTGAACAATATGATATCTCTATTGGCTCCCAATAAAATGATTTTGAAGAAAACAGGAAGAGGAAGAAGGAAGGAAGGAAGGAAGGAAGGAGGAGGAGGAGGAGGAGGAGAATTACTGTCTTGGAAACTCCCATGGACAGTTCTACCTTGTCTTAGAGGGTGCTTCACTACTCCTTCACAGAAACATATTGGCTTCTAAGTAGTATCTCTCTCCCCCCCCACTCTCTCTTTCTCTTTCCTCTTCACCCTCTCCCTCCTCCTCCTCTCTCCCTCCTCTATTAACCAATAATGAACTTGAATTTCCATATATTTGCTTATCCCAGATACTTCATCTAAGTGATCTCATATGACATTTGTCCTTTTGTGACTGCTTTATTGTAGTCAGTGCATGGTTTTGCAAGCTCATTCCTGGTATAAGCATCTACCAGGATTTTAAGGCTCTTTATTACTAAGCAATATACTACATCTTGTCCATCCTTACTGCACACTCAGTTGTTTCGCCTCCTGGTTACTGTGACTAGTGCTGCAGTGAATACCAGTACACAGGAGCTTGCATTCCTGCTTTCAGTTTTTCTGGGGAAAAACCTAGCCGTGAGATTGTTGGCCAAATGGTAATTCTATGTTTAATTTTTTGAGTAACAGCCAAACTATTTTCCACGGTAGCTGCATCAATTTACAATCTTAGCAGCAATGGATGAAGGATCCAATTTGTGCCTGTCCCTGCTCACACACGTTAGCTTGCCATTTTAGAAACCACAGCCATCCGACTAGCAGTGAAATAGTGTCTTACTGAAAATTTAATGCTTCCCCCTAATGACTAATGACATGAAGCATCATCGCTCCATGTGTTTACTAGCCATTTGTGGCCCTTCTTTGGTGAAATGCCTACGTCTTTGTCTGTTTTTGATTTGGGTTGTCTTTTTACTGTTAAGTTGACCTGTCATAGTGTCCTTTCCCTACTGCAGTCCAAGCGATCTGGGCCATAATTCACTCATGTGGAATTTCTAGGCATAATGTAGTTTTTAAAATTCTATTCTAGGCATTAAGCTCTTATTTGCTTTCTCTCTCTCTCTCTCTCTCTCTCTCTCTCTCTCTCTCTCTCTCGCCATCCCTCAATATTCCAACCAAGAATACCAAAAAATCCTTCCATCAAGAGGTCATTAGGGGTGAGGGTGGGGGTGAGGAAGAGGAGATGATCCCAAGTGCTCGATGGAAAGTAAATGTCTAGAACAGAATGATGACAATATAGGTACTAATATTTCAGAAACAATTCATGTATGGGTTGTAACAAGAGTTATAAGATCCTGCAATAAAACGATGCTTTAAAATGTCACAAATGCTTTGAGTCCCTTCCTTATATTAAGTGGCATAGTATTTGCATATGAGGGAGCTTCCAAAAGTTCATGGATAAAAGATAAGATTTCCATGAATTTTTGGAGCCCTCTCATATGACCTATGCACTTGCTCTCAGCTACTTCAAGTCATCTCTAGATTACTTATAATACCTAATATGATAAAAAAATTATACAATAAATAGTTCCCTAGTCACATTTGAATGATAGCTTTGACCAATTAATTGTTTTATCTTAAAATATATATGTTTTCAATCCACTGTTGGTTGAATCCCTAGATATGAAAACGGTAAATGTGGGAGGCTGACTCTTTTCTTAACATCTGCCTGGACAATAGCTGAGTCCATAGGCATCAATGGCTGTATATTTTTTTAAAGGGCAAAGCAGTCATTTGGCTAGTTCCTTGTAATGATTTTAAAGGCCCTAAAGAATTGTGCAATGCTGGACCACATGAAGGAGGAGGATGGGTGCTATTAATATGTATTTACACAATGTTCAACTCACATACCATCCTCTTTCACAGAATGCATCATGGAATTTAAACAACACACAGTTATCTGTGGAGATTATATGTCACGTGTAGTATCTTAACCCCAAAGTATTGCCCCTGTGTTATCTTCCAGCAGTTTTACTGTCTTAGATTTTATTGTCATGATATTGGTCCATTATCAGTTAATTTTTGTATATGCTGTGAGGTAGAGAACCAACTTCATTTTGTGACTTGTGAAGATCTAATTGTTTCAGCACCTTTTATAAAAGAGACTATACTATCTAGTAAGTGGACTTGGGATCCTTGTTGAAAATCAATTGACTATAGATATATGAATTTATTTCTGCAGTCTAATTTTATTCCATTGGTCAATATGTCCATCATACTGATATCAGACTTTGGTTAACTCTAGTTTTATTCTCTTCTAAAGCAACACATTGTGGTCACTGAGAGTAAACAGTTTCCCAATTGAAGCCTTCTCAGCATATTCTCTCCACTTAAATTTGATAATTTAGGGGAAGAGAAAATACAATCTATTTTTGACACTTTAATGTCTTTTACAAAACAATAATAATTTACACAAAAGCCTACAAAACTAATAAATAATACATTCACCCCACAATGTGATAATCAATGTTTATTTGGAAGCATGCAGTGAGACAAAGTATTATCCTCACATAGAAATCTACTCTGAATGCAATTATATCACCATTTAGGTCACATTAGTGGTTATCATGTGTGTCTGTGTGTGGAGTGGGGCGAGAAATTCATATACCATCAGCATACTATTTCCTTATCCAGTGTATATCATTTAGTATGATCAGTCAAATAAAATCTGTTTGCCAGATTTTTAAAATGTTTTTGCAAATGTTTAGTTCAGACATAACTGGATTTCAACCTCCTTGGCAATGAGTCTGACAAAATCTTTTGGAAGTGTATTGGTTTTTGAAAGATTCCTTAAAATCTTTTATTACCTCTGAAAGATTCTCACACTTTGAATTCACATTAAGTGTAAGGATTTAGGTCATTTGAATGTATTGGGAGGTTTGCAGGGAAAACAGAGGAAAACCAGTTTCTATGAAAAAGTAATTTTCTTGGCCCCTCCCAGCTTCTGTGGTGGCTGTTTTGTCAATTCTTGAGGCAATTGAATTGTGGATAATTTTAACTTACATTTTTAAACTTTCTTTAGGAATGAAAGAAAATAGCAGGGGCGTCCCTGGTTTTTGTTTTTATTTACTTTTTTTCCTGCCTGGATTGTGAACAGTTGGGAAACATTTTACCTTCATAGAAATGAAGGCAAAATACCATTTTAAATATTTGGAGGAGAAAATGGGCAAAGAGAAAATTCATGCATTTCTAGTAAGAATCTATTATTGCAACAGTGTGGTCAAAAACTGAGCCAGGTAGTAGAATACGATGATGAGCAAAATGGTTCTGTATGCGTGGAGTGTCGAGTCTAAATGGGAAGGCAGATATTCATCAAATAACCACATAAATGCATATGAATTTAAACTGTGATAAATGTTATGTGTAAGGGAGCATAAAAATGATGATGTAATTTAGCTCATGGGAGGGAGGATAGATATTATTAGCTTTCTCTGACTGCTAAGTAAGGATTAACTGTTCTTGGGGGATGGGCATGAGAAAAGTATAATGGTTATGTAACATTCACTACCACATTTTCTGCAGTGCCAGCCAAGGCCTGGTGTCTTTAGGGAATTGAAGTCACAAAGAGGCTGGAAGGCAGTGAGGGCTAAAGATGATGGATTTCCCCAGCGGGGAGGAGAAAGCAACTCTGGAAATAGCCTTGTCAGAAGCAGGATATAGGTGGTGTTGCCATCAAGTCACGCTTGGTGACCATATGCATGTCATAACAAAGTTTCCCTGGTTCTACATCCCTATCATGGTTCCTGGTATATTTGGATCCATTGTGTGGCTATTGTATCAGTCCATCTTATTTTTCTCATTTTCAGCAATCTTTTACTTTACCAAGCAAAATATCCTTTTCTAGACATTGGTATCTCCTAATGTTAGATCCGAAGTAAATGAGCTGGAAATTGTGTCATCTTTGCTTATAAGGAACATTCAAAGAATTCTTTTGACAGCTGCTTGCATGAGCACTGGTTGTTGATCCAAAGTAGCATAAACGTATATCAGAAGAGTAATGTGATTAGATTTACTTTTACCCATGAAATGAGAAATGAAGTTAGTACAGTAAATCCTCACAATTGAGAGAACACCACAAGACTGTTGTATGTCAGGTGACTATGGGTCAGAACCAATTCTCTGACACCTCACACCACCACCACTCAATCCATTGACCAGATTTGAGGTTCCACATTTCTCCCTCGAATTTTGGAATGACATCTTCTAGTTATTTAGGGATAACCCTTTGCTTGTCCCAGGGGATTTCAAAAAGTTCATGGTAAAATTCCTTTATGCTTTAAGTCCATTTTTGAAGCTGCTTCATATCCAACAGTTTGCTATTTTACACATTTTCAAATGTACAGTTCCTTAGTGTGGGACAAGTCTGACAAGCAGGGAAGTGAGAAAGATAGAGTCAATTCCCAATGCAGAGTACTTCTCTATAAGATCACAGACAATAGAGTCAATTCGATTATGCACACAGACTGTAGAGACCAAGCTCGATGGCGTAGATCTAACTTTATTTCATCTTTTGCAAAGCTTATATAAGTTTCATTGACCAATCAAATCATTTCTTTCTCATACTTCCAGGTTTCATTGACCACTCAGATCATTTCTTTCACATAGTTCCTGGTTTCCTTATAAGGCCACTGGTTTGCAGCACAAAAAAAAAAGGATTGACCCACACTGTGGGCTATGTAAATTAGATGTTTCTTGTTCAGTTATGTAAATGAAATGTAGCTGGCTGAATCAGCCATCCAGTTGTCTCACAAGACATCCAGTCACATTAGAGGACCAACCATCTAATCATATTGCAGGATCTTACCATCCAATCATTACAGGATCTTAGCCTATTACTATGGGGAAGCTAGAAGCATTCTGATAGGCTGTGTTTCAGAAGTTTAAAGTGGAAGGTTATCAGGTGAGCTGGCCTGGATTCTTGTTGCCTCAAGACGAGTTTTGCCAGGAGTCATGGAAATGCGGGATACCCAGCAGCTTCAACCTGATTCAAGACTAGAATGTTCCAGGAGACTTAGAAGTGCGGATTCCAGTTACCTAACGATGCAGATATTCAATGGCTTCAAGAATGCTCCAGAAGATGCAACAGTATCCTGAGCTTTCTAAGCTTCTCCCCCAGAGCCACAGGTCCTGCCAAGAACACCCCACACATTAGTAATATTTCATTATACTTTGCTCCCATCACCACTGTTCAATTCCAAATTTATTTGTTGTTGTTGACAAACAGAACCTCTTCTGTAGCAATGTCCATTGCCTTCTCCACCACATCCCTGGTAACCACTAATGAACCTTTGTCCCCATGCATATACTTATTAGTATTTCATTTAAATCAGATCCTAAAACAGTTTCCTTTTTGTGTCTAACATCTCACTCAAAGCTTATTCATGTTGTAGCTTGTGTTAAACTTTATTTCTCTTATGACTGAATATCGGCTTTCTACATGTGCATATATACAACTTATTGTTTGTTCACTCATCTCCCGATGGACATTTTCCTTTGTGACTTGTGACCAGAAGTCCCACTTTTTAACAATTTAACAAAGTCCTGTGGCATTTTAAAATTAAAATAAATATATTACAATACTATTTTTGCATTCTATGAACATTTTTATTGCTCCATATAGACCAAATTTTTAATCAAGTAACCCTTCCCCCCACCCCCAGTCAATGGTGTCCCGCTTAAAATCTGGTCACTTTAGAATTTGTTCCACCTTTTGGATATTGTGAATAGTGCTGCAATTGAGGATGATCTACTTCCATTTAATTTCCTGATTTTAGATCTCTTGGATGCAGAACTATAGTAGAATTTCTGCATCATGTGACTATTTCTTGTTTGGCTTTTTGAGAAGCTGCCAAATTGATTTTCCTCACTTTTATATTGCCTTCAGCAAGGGTTGAGGGTTCCAGTTCCTCCACATCTAATCAGCATTTGTTAGTTTCTGTTTTTCACATCAGATGTAATAGAGGCTTTGTTGTACGTGAGAAAGTCTTATGTATATTTATTTACCAAGAATCAAGTACTAGATTAGGAGAGGTTGAAAAAGCAGGAAATGTAGGAGTTAGTTGATGAAGGGGTTCCTGAGAAAGGAGAGGGAACGGGCATTCAGAAAGAGTTAGATCTTGCTAACACATTTTAAGGGCAGATTCTGTCTGTTAAAAAGCATTCTTTTTCACCATTAGTCCCTTAGACAAGTCATCAGAATTTTGAATAAGATGTCCTCAAATTATTATTTCTACCATGAAATTATGGATTATGAAACGCCCATCAATCTTCCCATGTTATATACTTACAGGAACAAAGCACCAGCTTTTCAACACTCAGAGGTGCTGGGTGGGCTCAGCCAACCTTTCAGTGACTAGCTCCAGGCTTACTCATGGGATCCTTATGCCTTTCCTGATACTAAAATGCATTCCTTTAGAGATATGAAGAATGAACTCTTCCCACACTTTTTAAAATAAAAATAACTTTTCCTTTGTCCTGTGGGAAGTGGGGACTCTGTCCTCTGAGGTCTCATAAACACCCAAATGCACCACCGAAGCAGCTGTGCTTGTTTTTTGTTTTTTATTTTTATTAAATAAGGCTTTTCCGTCTCTTCCAGAAGGTTCTTTTCCTAATAGAGGTCAGCAAGTTGCAAGGTCTAGTCATGATTGATCCAGCTCTACCCAGCATTTTACAAAGCTAAAGCATCAACAGCCTGAGCCACTGCACAGTAAAAGCAGTTTTACATTTCCAATGCCTGTCATAAAGTAGTTTTAGAGGTCAACTTTAATCAATAAATCATTCTGATCACGTGTCTCCTCTCTGGGGGCCCATTAGCTTTTGGTGATGACTTACTCACTTCACCATCAGCTTCCTTAGGGGAAAAGTCCCTGGGACCTCAAGTTCAAATCCCTGTTGAGCTAATGCAGCCCTTCACTCTTCTGAAGTCGATAAATCAATCTTCCCATAGTTTGTTGTGCAGAGATTTCAATGAGATGCCATCCGCTATTCTGTGGCAATACAATATCGGTTGACCCTTTTGTGCAAAAGAGAGACAGTGATTAATCCTCTCCTTGTAACTTATGGTGTTGGCCAATCATATTAATACTATGTTAATATTAATGTTATGGCATTGAACATGGGTGAACACATTTGTCTTGGAAGAAAACCAACTGCAATGCTTCTTAAAGAATGTATCTCACTTCATGTGGTCTTATTACTAGAAAGGACCAGTCTCTGGAGAAGGGCATTGGGGTAAAGCAAAAAAGAAGGAAGACCTTCAGAGAGATGAATTGAGTGAGCAACTGCAATAATGGAAACACAGTAAACATTTGGAGGCTGCTTCCAAACCAGACCGTATTTTGCTCATCAGTCCTAATAACAGCTATGTAAATAAGACAACTCTATGGTTTCATTAGGTTCTCAAAAACAGAAAGTTATTTCTATCAACAGATGAATGGACAAAGCAAGATGTGGTATATTCAGATAGTACATAAAGAGAAATGAAGTCCTGAGACATGTTATGACACGGAACAGACATGAAAAGTGTAAGCTATGTGAAATAAGGCACATATAATAAGATACCTATCATATGATACTGTTTACTTAAAATACTGAGAATAGACAAATGCATAGAGGCAGGAAACATGCTTCTTGTTGCTTGAGTTGGGGGAAGGATAGAAACAGAGAATTTCTTACTCATAACTGTAGAACCTCTATTTTCTGTAATGAAAAATTTTGAAAACAGTGGTGATAGTCGCATACCACAGTGAGTATAAGTGATGCCATTGGACCACACATTTTAAAATGGTAAGAGTGGCAAATTGTTAATTTTGAGTATTTTTATCACAATTAAAAAACTACAACCTCCTCCACCCCTACTTCCACCACAAAAATCCATAAATAGAATATAACAGCAGTAACAATTTGTCAATAATCCAGCACTCTTCACTGTGCATCAATGGTGGAGAACCCGGGAAATAAAATGGTTTCCTTAACTATCACTGAGCACCAGTGCTGGGAATGAAGAACAAGGATTGGGGTAAACCCTGCTGAAAGACAGAAATCGGTGGGCTTCTTTCTGCTTCTTGCCATGTAACCCCTGAGAGGGGTTAAGAAAGATGGAGTGAAGGACCAGCAGCCTGGATGCTCCCTACCATGCAGTCAGAGAAGGTCCTTCCTGGGTGATGTCATGGGAAGATGATGAGGGTGATCTCCTAGGAAAGCATGTGATGGAGCAGAGACACGCAGGCCCAAGTGCAGTGCTCATCCACCATAATCCATATGCATTCTTTTTGCTTGTTTGTTTGTTTGTTGTTTGTTTGTTGTTTTGGGCATCACTGCTCTCCTGTGGTGGGAGTAGGAGGCCCAGCCTCACTGCTGGAATTGAACCTCCGTCCCAGTGGGCTGCAGTTCCGCGCACAACCACTACGCCACCGGGGCTCAGCCCCCCTATGCATTCTTATGCTCTGGTAGTTTTAGAAATTACAGCTGTCTGAGCTGGAGTTGGGTAAGGGTATGTCTAAGAAGAAGAGTTTGGTGATCTCCTTCTGAAAAATCAGACATGTGGTCCTGTCGATCATGACCATCTGATCCCCTTGTGCATGAGGCCACCATGTGTCAGAAGATTGACTTTATGGCATCCAACCACATTAAGCTTGTGTTTACAACCGGATTCCCCACAATAGTGGAAATATCCCAATCACTGAAATGCTCAGAGTCTTTAAGATACAAACAGAACCTGATTGGAACTCTTCAGAACATCTCTGGGAAGTCATCGGAGGGCCAGTATTATCTTCTGGGCTGGTGGATAGGCACATGACCTCACAGTTGTTAGGGATAGATACGTAGTTGTTAGGGAGTTATGGCCACAATCGGCGTTGTTCTCCCCTGAGAGGAAGCAGGTTCCTGCGTGATCTCAGACAGGAGAGAGGTACAGAAAGCATGGTGCTGCAGTTCACCAGGGAGCCATATCCGCCACTTGCCCACCCCTTGTCAAGAGCTTTCTCACTCCTGTTGACAAAGCCAACTACGAGATGGGCCCCCCACACATAGTGAGGGCTGCGAACTCAAGAGCTCCGGTCTTCTTTTTGTGGCCATGTTGGATGAATTCTCAAGGTCACTTGGTGATTTGCTGCAAGAGAGGAAATCGGTTTCTGGGTCCCCTGACTACTCATTCTGCTCTCCATCCATTAGACCATGCTGCCTCTCACCACCCGAGAGACACATTCAGGACACTTTAATTTCAGAGTTTGATTCTATGTCTATTTTTCAGCTATTTGCTGCAACATCCTGGGAAAGTAAGGTTTAAATTTCCTACAATCCAAATCATTTTCTAGTTTACTTATAAGTGATTCTGAAACAGTGGGCCCAGGAAAGCTGACAACTTGATAAAATGTATCTTTCAAATCAACCTAGTGCTGCCTTTATATCTAGTTAAATCATCCAAATCCAGGGTGCCGAGTGAAGAGACGCAGATCTTCTGTTCTCAGACTGCCTGTCACTGTGGGTAAGAAAACTCACAGTTATGCTGCCTTTCGCTTACTCAAGTGTGGTCTCATGGGAAAGAAATAAGCACTGACTTTTGGCAGTTTTATCTGCTGTCAGCCAATAAGAAAGGGTTTTTATAGTGAGGTGCATTAGGCACAGGTAGTCAGGGGAGACTCGGGGTCAAAGGCAGAAGCTAATGCAATAGGGGTGGAGAAAGGTTACATAAATTGGTTGACTTGTGTTTGAAATCACATGGCACCAACTCATGACATCAAACTGGAGCCTGAGGTGTCAGACCGAACACCTTCCCTTCAGGAATCCAGGCTACCTGGTAGCGTGACTGGACTTGGTTTGCTACATCATGACTGGATCCCACCCTTTGGATAAAGAGGTGATTGAAGCTACGACCAAAACAAAAAAGAGTCATTTTCACACACTGACATTGTTATCCAGAAAGTCCACACATCGATGCGTATGTTTTGCTTCGCTTCTATTTCAGGGTAAAACATGAAGTCAGTGGGTCTCCCGACTACCCCTGTCCTTGACAATTTAATTAGAAAAGAGAAACTGGTCCAGTGATCAAGCTAATAGTTTCTAGATTCCAATGGCCCCAATAAAACTATAGCTACTTGTTCATTATCTTCCCACATTGTTTTATGATACTCATGTTTCCAGAGAGTGAGGATGTAAAAATCAGTAGTTGCATCCCTGAGCCTTACAGCAAAGAGTGCAGTAACTTTAATGACCTTTATGGCAAACCGGCTGCACGCATGCCTTCCGCCAGGTTGCTACTGGGAGGGTAAGAGGACAAACGGTTCTGTGCCATGCACAGTGAGCACAGGTAAGAGCACATCGATATGCAGTGTTAGCTACTAGAAATTTGACCCACCTGATTATTGACTTTAAGCAAATGAAGCAGATGGCTCTGATTTAGAGACAGAGTGTTTGGGAGCACAGTGAACTTCATGTATTGTTTGTTCATGGGTTCTCTAGCTAAAGATTTCAAAGCACAAACACCAATTGGGTGAAGCTGCTCAAAATAAAATCCCAATGTCTGTGTTTCCTATTCCCCCACTCTCCCTATTCTCTTCCTGCTGTATTCTCTTACTGCTCCACAAACCGAACTCTTTCATCTGCTTAATTCTGACTCACAGAGACCCAATAGGATGGGGTAAATTTGCCTCTGTGGTTTCTGGACTATCACTTTTTGCAGGAGTAGAAAGCATCATCTTTTTTCAGCAGAGGAACTTTGTAATTTCTAACTGCTGACCTTGTGGTTAGCAGCCCTACGTGTAACGCACAGCACCACCAGAACTTCTGGACTCTCTCCCCAGCCCATTAGTAACCATGGAGGGGCTAAAAGCACTAGTTTGCTTTATGATCTTGATATATAAGCACCGTGGGAGACAAAATAATAGTGTTTATAAGACATTGTCACAAAATTGAATGCGCTAAATATATACACTTGTATACAAGATTGTGTTTGGTTATGGACACATTAAGTGCTTACTTAGCAACACTAATTACTATTTTGTACTCTTTTGCATCTGATTCTTATGTCTAAGTTTAATATTATATAAGATCCTTAAGTACAAAGTTGATGTCCCAGTCTCCTCTAGTGTAATTTCCACATTTTTAAGAGTGAATACATTCTATTGGAATTAATTAAGTTAAAAACTGCTAAAATGGGCAGAGTCAAAAGTTGATGGGCTTTCAGGACAATAATTCATGCTTTTGTTTATGTTTTTTTTCATTAAGCATCTATGTGTTCTCTTGGTCAAATTGAATAGAGAATCATGGCCAAGGAAGAGACAATTCCAATGCAAAGGACATACTGATGATTGTCCTGCTCCTAAGGCTTTGTAATCATCCCATCTCTTTGGTGTGTCCACAAAGAGACAGGCAATGAAGGACCTGACTGGTTTCTGTAGTGAACTTAGGGCATGAAAGTGGACAAGTGTTCACAAACTCTGCAACTGATACCACATGCTGGTTCAGTTGTGGGACGGGTCCAATGAAGGCAAGGGAGGTGGACCTGTGGGAGAAGAGACCCAAATATTAGGCTCCTACTCTCCTGACATCCAGTATCTCTCATATATATGTGTGTGTGTGTGTGTGTGTGTGTGTGTGTATATGTATATATATGTGTGTGTGTGTGTGTGTGTGTGTGAAAGGTCTTTCCAAAGTCTGAAACTTAGGATAGTGGTCACATGCTGCAGGAACTCATGGAATCATGTAGCTGCGAACCAACTCCTGTACCAGAATCCTTACAAACTCAAATGCAACGTAGACAATTGAGGCCTCTAAGAAGCTCGCATCGGATCCGTTCTCTTCTACTTCCAGAATGTAACAGCTACCCTGGATTTGGTAGGTCAAGTGATTCTTCATCAGAGACTACTTTCTGACACTTTCC